>JAUUEB010062300.1:0-15853 GCA_032362205.1 Clione limacina | reverse complement strand
TTGTATTTTGGTTTTAATTTGGCCCCCCCCCCCTGGATATTTGATATAAATCCCCCCCCCTGGACCAAAATTTACAAGAGCTGGCAGTCACCCTGTTACTACTTGGGTTGATTTCAAGTTTTGTTCATTGACTGCTTGTCATGTTTTATAATTCCTGTCTACAATTTTTGTAAGCTTTATTTTGCGAAAGGTATCACTGATTTTTAGAATAATTTTCTTTGTATCATCTGGGATTCTCAAAAGCATTTCAATTTTTGATTGATCTTCTTGCTTGTTATCCTCAAGCTTGTTTCTCATGCCCCTCGTATAGAAATATCATTTCAAGCGCAGGCTTACTATGATATTTCTATCACTCTGGGGTCCAAGAGCGGACATCCCCATTCCCATGAGGCGTCTTTCAATGACACTGAAAGTCCCTACTTTGCTTATGGTCTTGACTATGTGACGATTGTAAGTATAAATCTCCCCTTAATCTGTATAAATGAGAAAAGACATGCTGTTTTCTTACTTAAAAAGCTATTTTTATTTATTTTAAAGAGTAAAAGCAACTAAGCTCTTCCCACCAACCTTTAACCGAACAACCCCTTTTTATTTTTGTAAAAAAAATAATTCACAAGTGGACCTTTTGCAATTTGCCACGCAACAGACGCTGAAGTCCAGGTTCATGTCTCTTTATCTATTGATATCACTAATTAATGCACTCCTGCATCCAGAGGTTCAAAGCTTCTAAAAAAATAAAATGTAGTCTTGAGACATTTTTTTGTAATCCTCAGACAAATGGGACTCTGGGAGACATCAGCCAAAGGCTGGGTAAAGATTATGAACAGTTTGTCTACAAGCCAAAGAGACCACTTAGCAAGTCTGTCTCCAATAAGTAAGTCATTCTTACACTCATGTTTTCTGTTCTAAGTTAAGAATGTCTGAAATATTTATTTAGGAATTAAAATCCCCCTCAGTAAGACAGCACCTCCAATAAGTAATACCATTTCTGTGATGTAATTTATGTGACTCTCCTTATTCTCTCTTGGCCATTTCATTCAAAGAATTGGGCAGTTTGGATAATAAAGATAACAAATGGAATTTATGTAGCGCTTTTTCCCATGGAACACAAGCTCTAAGAGCTTTACACATTTTATTACCCCGACAGGCCCAAAGAAGACACACCTGTACATTCTGTGCATTTGGAGACTATACCTGATCTGTGGACCCAAGCTTTGGTACCTATAGGTACGGGCTTACCCAGGTATCTATCCTGGGTTTTCTGGCCCCTAAAATATCTTCACAAGAATTAAAGGCTTTGCTGAATTGGCCTACTGTTTTCTAAAATGCATGATGACCTATGGGGAAATGGATGGACTTGCATGTGAGAGGTCCCAGGGAGAGGTCCCAGGTTAAACCCCAGCCAGTTACCCAGCCTTGCTGCCACTCTGCACTTGCCTACAGTCCTTGGTCAGGACATTGATATATGACCGCCTTCCATATGTCTTTTATGCGCTGCAAAAAGCGCTCAAAATTTACACTCACTCATGTTTTTGCATGTTTGCATGAAATGCGTCAACTGTTTTTGTTTTCATATAAAAATGGAAAGAAAACTTTGAGTGTCAGTCATCAACAAATATGCCCTTTTTCTTTTCACTCTGCTTTGCCACCTTTACCAATTTTCATCTTTTCATCTGCCTTTTACTCCTGGAGTCTATCCTGATTAAGAAATAGAGCAATCTCTCTGAGCATGTCCATACAAAACTTATCCTATTTCCATCGTACTTAATTAATTTTTTAGCAAAGACTTTTTATTAGAGCAAGTTGATAAGTCCAAATTCCTAGGGATAACCATTTAGTTCAAGGGAGGGTCCGAAAGAACAATTTGAGCAAAAGGAAGCAGCATAACTAGATAGAGGGAAATATCAGGAGTTATAATATCACTTATATTTTCAGAAATTTAAAAGTAAACCTATACATGTTTCATCACAGTCATAAATATTGTATTGATATATGGGGCAGAGTGCTGGACAGACTACAGAAATGAGAATGGTGAGAAAAATCATCAGGTTTACAATGAAAAATAGAATAATTTTGGATGTCAGAGGACAGTTAGAATTCAAGAGAGATTTAAAGAAATCAATGGTGGTTTTTGATACAATTTACAGAGAGTGTTGGTTATTAATAAAGTAAAGAAGACAATATAGATGAATGGTCCAAGTAACAGGCCAAGAAGGGGGGGAAGGTGGATGGATTTTGTCAAAAGAGATATTGGAGAACTACGAATCAAGACTCAACCCAAAAGGTGCCCAGTTCTTTGCCTTTTAGATATATAATTTTGTTAACTCCAACCTCTGACCCCACACCTATGAAAAGGGTTCATCTACGTAAACAAATTGTAAATCTGTTTGTGGCTGGCTGTGAGTGTATGCACTGGGATTACAGCCACAGTTTTGACTCAATCGACTTGAAACTTGAGCAATGTGGTAGTAGATATAACCAGATGTGCAGTTAAGCTTTTTGTGTTATTCCGTTGACTGTAAGAAATGTTGATAGCTTTTTTAATTTTTTGCAATAAATTCAATTCTCAGTAAACGTCCCATGAATCGAAACACTTCAAAAGGATTACAACTGTGAGTGCACAAACATGCACTAAAGCTATCATGAGATTCTGGACGCACTTAATTATCGCGCTAATGAACACAATTTTATATTTCCTTTGTTCATAGAGGATGTGCACCCCAGCTACTAAAAATAGATAAATATATAGGTTGTTTTAAAACTATGATTTTTGAAAGCCTGACCCTGTTAAGATCGGGTATTTAGCAACTAGTAAATGATAATAATGAATCACATTTTTTAAAGAAACAAGATCATGATGAATCAATTTGATTTTGTTATGATTGTAAAAATCTTATTCATTTGACATTTGAGTTTTAAAAGGTTACTCATGATGATTGTACTGATTATAACAAGTGCCTTAACATATTTGTTGACCACTTACTTCTTAGTGAATCCCCTCAAGCATGCCGCCCCACTTCAGGTTTTAAAAGTTATATAACCAGAAGCCCGTCATCATCAAGGTAACACTCTAGCACATGCTTCTCGCAAGATTAGAAACCTAACCCTATATGATAGCTTGTAGAGACTTTTCTTCAGAAAATAATCCTTCTAACCAAATATATTTACTCATCAAAACTATATCGTCTCAAGCTTTAGCAGAAAGTTATCATAACATGCATTTAGAAGTAGCATTGTCTCCAAGCTTGCCTATTATCGTTTCACCTTCGATCAAATTATAAAACACGTAAAAGTCTATTTGCTATAATGTTATCATCATTTCAGGTTTATTTATTAGGCAATAAGCCAATTCATACATAAATTCAAAATGTATTAATCGCAACAGGACCGAAGAACAAAAAAAATAAATAACTTTGCACATGTACATATCAAACAAATAGTCAACCGAACACAGATTCATACAAAACTTACACAAACACAACTACACACAAACACGTATATACAATTCATACATAAAAACGTAATGCATTAATTAAAGCACAACTCACAAAACTTGACAGCTTGATGTGCGCCTACACTAGATACTAGGTGGGTGACAACTGTTTGATTTTTAACTGGCTTGATAATAAAGACAAGTCTTACTTTCTTATTAATAATTGGCAGTTTTTCTTTCTAATTGTAAATTGGTATAGTTTTCTTTCTAATTAGCATTTGATATTTTTTCTTGCTAATTGGCAATTGGTAGTTTTTCATTCTAATCAGCAATTGGTAGTTTTTATTAACTTATTAGCTATTAGTAGTTTCATTTCTTATGAGCAATTGATTGTTTTTCTTTTTATCTTTTTAATTACTTATTGGTAGTTTTTCTTTCTAGTTACCAATTTGTAGGTTTTCTTTATAATAAGCAATTGGTAGTTTTCGTTCTCATTAATGATTGGTAGTTTTTCTTTCTTATTTGCAATTGGTAGACACTAACATCTTCTGGCACCTTTACGTGTGACACTAATCCTGTGAAACGTTAAAGATTTGATAAGTATTGAACATGTCAACTGAATGAATAATGAAACATTATTGGCATCTTATGAGACCTTATCACTAATTAGTTTTCCCTGTCAAGTAATGCTCTTTGACTAGAGATGTCAATTTTGATATTTAAATCTCACGTATGAGTTTTTTTCCTCTTTACATATAGAGATTCAAAAAATATTTATCTTGCTTCAGTGACTCATGTATGACACACTGTAGATTGCTAGTACATGGGTGTACTATCAATTTACAGCATATGTAATGATAACGTGGGTTTGCTAAGAAAATTAGCGGCATCACAATACTTCCATATATTTTTAGATAAGGGTTACAAACATGGTCATGTTGACATTGTGTGTGCAGGGTGTTGATAAACATATGGATTGTTTTTTAGTTTAATGTTTGCTGTGCATTGCTGAATAATTTTGACATCTAAGACAGCTGGTTTTGCTATTTTTAGTTTATAGTAACCATTAGTTACCAGTCATGTTCTTAAGCATCTGAAATTAAATTGACATTTGGTCCGGTAATTGTCTTTGTTTTTTACGGAATATTTCTACCTAACTGACATGAATTTTGCCGGGCACTTAAGAACATTTGTGGTAGTTATAAATACCAGTTGAGTACTAACAAATATTGTTGATTAAATGTTGCCTCACAAATGGTCATATTGTTAGGCAATAGCCATAGACAAAACATGGTTTTAAATGATGTAAAGCAATAATATTTTAGAAACTAGATATCAGCATAATGATATCTTATTAAAATTGATATTAAAATAAGTACCCACCAATTGTTAAAGATGAGTAACAGTGAGTTTTAAAATAGCCATGTTCCTAGCAGCACTGATCTACCAGTCTGCACTTAGGAGTATTGATATAGAGTCACAACAAAACAATGTTGGTTGGGAAATGTTGTCCAAATTTTGTTTTTTTGTTACTAAAAATAAGAATGTTAATTAATTATCTTTGTATGTGGGATGAGTAGTTGGAGTCGGTGGAGTTTAAGAATTTGGCCAGAGTTTGAGTTGGGGAAGAAATAGCTGAGTTGAAGTCATGGCCTTAGAAAATCCCCCTGCTTGGTACTAAGAACAATATGGTAGAATTTATTGGTCTTATCCTATAAGGTAAAAGAGACTCAAATAACAAGTCTTCAAAGCTGATAAATCAACTTGACATTTTAACAACAACATTTCTAATATGCATAGCTTTTTTAGAAAATGTGTCTCAAGAATATCGCTAATGAAGATAAATCACATTTCAATTAATTACTGAAAAAAATATTCCCATTTTTAATTTTGTCTATGTCATTTGTCATTCTAAAGAGAAAAGGGAATCTCTTAAACTCTTACAATAGAAAGAAGTCTAACCTGTTCCTTATAGGTGTTGATATCAATAAGGGCTTATGAGGGACGGATGTGTGATAGTCAAACCTTATATTTTAATTTATGTGAACGTTTTGATAATTACGCGATATGGGTGAAACAAGTTATGTCTTAAACTCTTTACATTCTTGGTTAATTTTTATATTTGAAGGACAAGATTAGATTAATTCAAAAATAAAAAAACAAAAGCCACAATTCTTCTTGTGATATAGCAAAGTTTGTCTTGGCGACCATTTGTAACGGCTGCCACATTGACTGGGGACCACTTTTTACCATGAATCAAAGTGATTTTTTTCTTTATTTGTTTAACTTGTCTTTGGTATCTGAAATAGGCCGTCATCATGGACCAGGGAAAGTGAGTTGCACCAACTCAGAAGATTTGGCTGCAGTCAGAGTTAGTAAAATGATTTTGCTGGAGTTGTAGGCTGTATAAAATGTTTCTGACTCGTTTTTATGTAACTATTAGGCATATTTTCTTAAATATTTTATGAAAACCTTATTTAAATATATTTATCTTTACTTTTGATAAGTAATCTTTTCTTGATGCTACAGACAAATTAAAAAAAACAAACTATTTATGGATATAATTTTGGCTTCTGCCAGCGCCTTTTTGTGTAAAACTTTTTAGTCTGAAAAGAGTCAGTATCAGTCATTTTGAGAACCCTGGAGTTGGAGTCCTATATTAAACCACAAAGTCAAGAGTTGGTTTGGAGTTGATGATTTTGTAAACCCTTGAGTCGGAGTCAGAAGATTTCCCTTCCAACTCCCCTTCCCTGTCATGGAGCACGGTCGTCTGCTAAGGCAAGTTTTACTGTATTACTTATCATTTGATTAACGTTTAAATATGTCCAACTCTCCAGCTCATCAATGGAAAAAGGTATTAACGGAGAGGCTTCAGGGAGCAGTGCACCATCAACACCAGTGGGGACGCTACAGACTCCAGAACCAACCAGTCCATTGAAAGGTGCCTTGTTTTTTTTATTGTTATATGATTAAATGAGTGAAGATTTAATGAAATACCTGGACACTTAGGGCCCGTCCAACCTTCCTCATCACAAGCGTACAAAGTGTAGTTTCAGGGGGAGGGCGTTACGTTTTTAAAGGAAACATAAATGGCAATAAATATTCTTGTTAAAAATAGTTTATTATGTTTGCTTTTGGAGGGGAGGGAGATGGGGTCATGAAAAAAAGAAATCTGTGTACGCTTATGAAAATGTAGAAAATGTTGGGACAGCCCCTTTAAAGATAACTAGAAACATGAACACTCAGAGAGAGTACAAATCCGACACGATGTAAAATAAAACAGTTTCATACTACTGCACATCAGCATTACTTTGATATAAAATAAATGATCAGAACTTTATCAAAATATGTAAAGAAAAACAACCATGAAAATTGAATTATTAAATAAATTAAAAGAACATGGAAAATCTATCACAGTTATAGCTCTGTCCTTACAAAATGATACAGGAAGAAAAGCGCTATGCATATTATTGAAGGAAGTAATGTTCTTCTTCATGTCAGCTACAGACGTTCAATAATTGCACACACACACATTCGCTAGCCATTTCTGGATCAAAGGAAAACTGGCGTGGATGGCAATGGAGGATAGTGAAATTCGTACCAAAAGCTTATAAAGAAATACTAAAAATGTCCTTCACTCAGTCAATTGCTAAATTTATTACTGTTTTTTAATAGGGATCTTCTTCGTGAGGTTTTACCTCAAGGTACCACATTTAACCTCTATTAGTTGTATATCTTTTGGGTTGTCATGTTCACAGACACATACGCACACAAATTAACACAAGCCTCACTTAATCCTCCGGGTGTTGGAGAATAATTGTTGATTGTGGATTTATGAAATATTGGATTTACTGCAAAAACTAAAAACTAAAGGAGCGTTTACACTTAGGTAAACAACTGAAGTGTCAGGGAAATAAAAAGTACTGAACTGATTTACTAAAAAAATATCTGGGAGATGATGTTCAATTTCCTCTGGGATTTGTGAAACTTAAAATTCACAAGAAAAAACACATGAGTCAATTTAAATGTACACATAAAGGTATCTAGTTACGTAAGTTCAGTGTATAAGAAATAACAAAAACTGAATAACCTGTGTTACTCTCCTTATGGTGATTTTAAAGACTCCTGTTTTCATGACTATTTCAAATAATCACCTGTAGTTAAACCCCTATTTATCTGCTTTGTATACTCCCTTAATATGGCAGAAATTATTTTTCTTAATAAAAAAAAATTACCATATTAAAGACATTTTTTCTAATCTGATGCTTCACATGAGACAAATGTTGGAAAGTTTGAAGTCATTAAGATGAATTGAGGATTGTTTGAAATAGGAGAAAAAGAAATGTTATGATTGAGTTCTGTTTTTTGTTTTCTCAGCAGTTTCCGAGCCTATTTACAACAATCAGGATGTCATAGAAAGAAAACAGGTAAGTTAGTTTTTACCATAGAGGTACCATCATTTTGATATAATGCAGGTACAAAAATTGTAAAAAGCACAATTTACTTAATCATTTTGGGGTGGGGAAGGGGGGTGAGTTTTTCTGGAAATGTGTATTTCTATCTTATACAACGATGATCATTAGAAAATATAACTAAAAGGGCTCCAGAGAAGGAGGTATAGTTTTTATTAAAGAAACAGGGGAAAAAAGAGCTAGTCTACAAATCTGAGGGAAAATATATTAATATTATAATGTCTGATTTATCTCTGTGCAAAAACACATTCTGCCAATTCACAAAACATAAAAGCTCCAAAAAGGTTTGTGTGTTAGGACTTTTGAGAAATGAATCAATGCTATGGACAATATAATTATCACAAAGAAAATTCAGATATGAAGAGACAGTGGTTGATTTTTTTTTAACTTTCTGTGAACTTGAATGTAATTTTTTTGCAAGATTTGCGTGTGAGCATCAACTCAAAATTTCTGCAAGATTTCTTATGTTAAAGAGCATCAACTCAAAATTTCTGCAAGATTTCTTATGTTAAAGAGCGTCAACTCAAATTTTTTGGAAACAATGTTCCCTGCTTTAGCCACTTTTTACATTTTTGATCTGGAAACAAATTAGTTTTGCTATATTTTTCTTGTATTACACAAATCCTCAGGCAATCATAATCTATAATAAACAGAGAAAACAGATTTTTTATTTTAGATATCTCATAGAGAAAAATGTACATAATGGCACAGGAAGAATGATGGAGATCAGTAGCACTGACTAAAACTTTATTTTCAGTGTCCTGCTTCTATATCCATCTTTAGTGTTGATGGCTTGTTTGAGCCACTGGATATATAGAGCCTCGATAAGTCGTAATATTTAGATAGTCGTTATTATTTTTTTGATGGTAGTAAGTTGTTTGTTGATCCAATTTATTTTAATCCCCAAAAAATTGTGTGTGTGTGAGGACTTATGAAAAGTGACTTAGTGAAAGAGGGATACTTCATTATAAGAGATGCATTTGATGGTGAGGCTCTATATGAATGGAACAAATTTAATATCACTTAACTTAAGCAGCAAACCTCAAAAAAAAAACCCCAGATGTATCTGTAAAAGTCCAGTCATTATTTTGTTGAACATTTTTTTCATAACCAAAGTTTGATTTTGATCAATGAAAAAAATCTGCACTTTACTACCCTTAAAAATAGTTATCACTATTTGAACATTCATTTTGATTATGATATTGTCCTTAGCAAGTGAGGAAGTGAGATTTGTATTGATAACTTATCTGATACAAGGATATCCCTTTTATACTTATTCTATTCTCTCCTGAGCAGTACTTTCCCAAGCGGGCAGCACCTTTAGCTCCACGCAACTCTGGCAGCTGTCTAAAAGTGATGAGGCTTTATAGTGCTGAGAACTCAAATGTCAAACGACCGCCTTTAAGACCTCCAAGACCCAATAGCTTGCCGCCAAATTATGTCTTTAGAACTCCTCCAAGCTCTAAGAAGTTTAATCGTGAGGGAAGCCCAATCAGGTCAATAGGTACACCAATCACTTTTACAAAGATGCCTTCAGTTTCTGAGGTTCCAAGGTACAAACACCTCAGGAGTTCTGGCGTGTCAAAGAAATCAGGAAAATCTTCAGATACTTCCATAAGCTCAAAGAGAGGAGAGTTTCATGAGGGGAGATTCTGTCCATATTGTGGAACACATCTTAGTGCCAACTCTAATCATGGAGCATTGAGTGATGCAGCACCTGAGAGCCTTAGAGATTCCTCAGCTCCCTCATCTGCACGCTCTTTCAGTGTCTCTAGCTCCGCAAGTGAGGCTTTCCAGCTAGCATGTGACTCTGAATCTCTATTGTCTCAAGAGGATCAGGATCAGACAAGAACCCTTGGCAGTAGTTTGACACATTCTCAAATTGATAATGATAGAAAAGGTACAAGAGCAAGCGTTTCAGCTTTATCCGGTGAGAATTGCAGCCAGTATCCGGATTTAGAAATGACTAAAGAACGGTTCCAGAAGATGAAAGACACGATTGAAAATTTTGAGTTCATTGAAGAACCAGAAAGCCACCACAACCTCCCTAATGAGAAGGATGATAAGCTTTATGTTTCCTCAATCAAGCAGCTTATACAGGATCGATGCAAGCTTGGAGCCCTTACGGTATTTGGTAAGGTTGAAAGTAGGCTGGAGAAGGCTCAAGATGAACATGTATCTTGTGAGCCTAATCCTAATGATATTCCTGAGGATAGGAGTTCTTCCTTTAGTGAAGTGAGTAATAATGAGCTGCATCTGTCCCAGGTTAATGGGCAGGTTAGTCATTCAGGCAGAAGTAATAATGATCAATATGACTTGGGTACCTCCTACAGACAGCAAGCTCCTACCACCAGTAGTGAGAGAACTGGAGGCAGCATAAGTTCTATTACCAAAGAGAGAAAACTTGCTGTCAATCTCAAACTCCTTTCGACTGTCAAGGTTGCTGAAAGGCCTAAGACAGGTCAAGATAAGTCAAACTCGAAACCAAAAGAGATGCAGAAATACATAGGAACATTGATGGCAGGAGAAAAAAGCCATGGAAGTTTGGCTGGACGTGATGTAGATCCGTGTGGTAAAAACACTGACGTTGGAAAGTTTACTAGGCTGATACAAGGTGACAAGAAGTTCTACAAAACTGTGTTTGTGGATAGCAAGTCTGCTTCCGAGGAAAACGTAGGGGATGTTGTTGAGAGTGAAAGATTGCAGACACGTTCTACAAATGTACAGCAACCTGAATCACATGAGGAAATATTTGCACTAGAAAAACATGAACTACAGTCAGACTCCATGAAAGAAAAGTCTGCAACAGAATCGTCTAAGAAAGGTACAAGTGTTCAAAGTAAATTTTCTGAACGTGAAGGTATTGACAAGAGAAGTAGGCATCATAAAGAGTTTGAAGATGATCAGGATACAGCATATCACGGAAGGATTCCTTTTTCTTCCTTACCTGAAGCCTGGAAGAATGATGTTCTTTCCAAGGACTACAACATCATCACCATCCTTACTGAAGACCTTACCGAGCTGTCCATGTCAGGTGCCCCTGAGAAGAATGGAAAAGAATCTCCATCTGTTGCACCATCTAGAATAATAGCTAATGGGACATCTTCTAGAGACAGCCGACGAGAACATGACAAGCAAGGAACTTCTGGTCTGACTTCACAAAGACTTGATGAGAATCAGCAGAGTGAAAGGGAGACAGAATGCAAACAGGTAATTGCTGGAACACCGTCATGTCAAAAAGCTGATTGCTTAGCTGAGAATGATTCAGCAGCAGGCAGAAGCAGTTCTAGAAAGTTTCAAAATAACCAGGAGAGTGGAAGTGGCATGTCAACGGACAATATAGAAACCATGGTGGTTGGTGAATTGTTTAACAGAATTAGTGGACTGCCTAATGACTCAGTTGACACAGTAACAAATTTCAGGGCTCATGGTAATCAGCATGGTCTGAACAGCAGAATACCACAGGATACACCAAGCTTATCTCAGCACAGCTCTGGAAACATGACCCAGGTCAGCTCAGGAGACATATCACCAGGTTTGAGGGTTGGTGTCTCCAGGGAGGGACATTGTTTTCATTTGTCTGCAGATGTTTTGAGTGGGCTGACAGGAGTATTTGCAAACACAGCAGACAGGGAGCAATCAGAAGTCAATAGTTCAAGGTGGGGATTTGGCTCTTTTATTGGAAGGCTGTTATCAAATACCAACATTCCTCAGCTCCGTAGCTATCTAGACTCTGTCATACCTGGTGCACAGCAGACAGGCGAAGGCAGTGATGTGGATCTTGATGAACACCAATCTTCACATCAAACAGGATCTCACGTCATGTTCTTAACAGCTGATGAAGTTATGAGATACACTGCAGAGACAAATCAAAGCCAGGATTGCGCATCAGGACCTTTAGGTTCATCCAAACAATCAAGCACACTTCAAGAAGAGCCAGATTTCTCTGATGTTCAAGAAGCTTCATCTTGTCCTATACCTAATGCTGCCATGTCTACTGGGGAAGATAAAGTGTCAGTTGACGTTAATCAAATATTGAGCCCCGAAGAGTCACCTCTTTTAACAAATTTAGAAGATCTAAATGCAGAATCTATCAAAAGTGAAGAGACTAAAGATGTGCAGGAACATGCTTTAAAGCTAAGTCAGTACCCGGTTCTAAAGTTACATAAAGATACAAGGGCTCTTCAGTTTCCAAGCCAAACTTTAACTCAGAATTCTGATTTGCTGAACAAACAAAGTTCACCCACAGAGACAGCTCACATATCAGGGCAGTCAGAACAAGTTTTCCAGAACGTCATTCAAGACAATTTGGGTGGAGGCGCTTCAGGTTTGAAGAAAGTTTCAACAAATTCCACAGATAAAACTAATACAGATGACAAACTGAATAAGTCACAGAAATCAAAGTCAAAACAAAGTTTCCAGAATGTGATGAAAGATATTGTGGCTCAAGGTGCTTCAGGATTGAAGAAAGTTTCAACCAATGCCACAGTTAAACCTGATCTTGAAGTAGCTTTGAATGAGTCAGAGAAATCAAAGTCAAAACAAAGTTTTCAGAATGTGATGCAAGACATTGTGGCTCAAGGAGCTTCAGGACTGAAGAAAGTTTCAAAAGATGCCACAGTTAAACTTAATTCTGATGAATCTTCGAATGAGCCAAAGAAATCAAAGCAAAACTTCCAGAATGTTATGCAAGAAATTGTTGCTCAAGGCGCTTCAGGACTGAAGAAAGTTTCAACAAATGCAACAGTTAAACCTGATTCTGATGAAGCTCCAAATGAACCAGAGAAATCAAAGCCAAAACAAAGTTTTCAGAATGTCATGCAGGATATTGTGGCTCAAGGCGCCTCAGGACTGAAGAAAATGTCAACAGATGCCGCAGTTAAACCTGTTACCAATATAGCTCATCCTTCAAGTGAGCCAGAGAAATCAAAGTTAAAACAAGGTTTTCAGAATGCTATGCAAGATATTGTGGCTCAAGTCTCTTCGGGACTGAAGAAGGTTTCAACAAATGCCACACTTAAACCTGATTCTGATGAGGTTCCAAATGAGCCCCAGAATTCAAAGTCAAAGCAAAGTTTCCAGAATGTAATGCAAGACATTGTTGCTCGAGGCGTTTCAGAACTGAAGAAAGTTCCATCCAATGCCACTGATAAACATGCTGCTGATGATTCTGAAAAATCAATAAGCTCTATAGGGGCAAGTTTCTCAGAAGATGTTGACAAGCTTAAGCAGGAAATTGGAATGTGGTCAATGAGCGCAGAGGACAGAGAAGGCAGTGCATTAATGCTTCATGGATCAATGATGTCACGATTGCAAATTTCAGTACCCATGGTTTCTACAAAAACCAATGACAGCAGCAGTAGCCACACAGTTCACAGTTGGTCACCACCCAGGGGTACTTCAAGAGCTCATAGTTTGGATGGGCTAGAAGCATTGGAAGAGGATCTTCCCCTTCCAAGCGTAATTGTTCCTGATATTCCAAGCCAGCCACCAAGTAGTAAAGCCCAGGTCTCACCAAAAGAGGACTTTTCGAAAACATTAGAAAGCTTGCAGGCATCAATTTCACAGCGGCGGAGCGCCCATGTGCCTGATGACGATGAAGAGTTACAGCACAGTACAGATGAAAGTGACAAATGTCATAATGCCTCACTGAATAGCTCAGAACTGTCTGTAGATGTGTGTCGGACTATCCACTTGGGAGACTTGTCAAACCTTTCACTCTCAGATCACAATGTGACAGTAGAATGTAGAGGTCTAGTCTTTCCAGAGGGTGATGCAAACCTTTCAACAACCTCCATCACATCCATCAAGGACAGTGTCTCACAGCTAATACTTGGTACAGAGAAAGAACAGAGAACAGAAGTGCCTAACTTATTTGGAGTAAATGACAGCACTTCTGATTGCAAGGTTGGGCAAGATTCGAAACAATCTTCCAACTTCCATGTCTCCCCGCCTGAGCTGACAGAGGAATTGGTTTTAGAGGATGACAGAGTTTTGTGTAGTTTTAATGAGGAAGAACAAAAACATAACGGTTTTGACCAAGACCAGTCTGAAGAATTGTATGACATACTAAATGCACCACAAGGTGCTAAGCCTGAAAGTTCAGGGAGTGATATCAAAGAAACATGTACTCAGAATATCCAAATTTATGATTCCCTCGAAGTTGTAGACACAGACATAAACTTTTGTGTTGACCTTGTTCACCAAAAGTTTTCAGAACAATTTATTTTTAAATCAGAGAAAAGCATGACAACCTTTGAGGAATCAAGTCACAAATTGGAAGAAAAATCGATAGGGGTTAAGATCAACAAAGATAATATACATAAAGCAACATTGACAATGGTTGCTGAATGTAATGGCTGTGAAGATATTTCTATTGATACAGATGTACAACAAAGAGCACACCACAAAGTCATTGGAAACTTCACTGATGATACGACAAGGCTGATGACCTTTTCTAACAGTGAGCGTTCTAACATTGGACTCAAATCGTCTAGATCTGAAAAACATATCAAAGTCCTAGAGGGAGTCTCTTTGGGTGTATTTAAAGAAAAATATGATTTTATGCAGCCTGTTGGTGTCAATATTGGTGACTGGCCTCAGGGACATCAGGCATCTGGAAACCTGTCTCATTTTCGTTATGAGTCCTCTTCTTTAACAAGCCTAGGTTCCAACTCTGGATTTTGGGCCAATGACAGTAGTGTAGGCGCTGCTCCTCTCTTTGCATCGACCATTGGAGACATCAACATGAATGGGGCAGATGTATTGTCAGACAGGTCAAAAAGGAAACAAGAGGATGAAGCTGTACCTCAGAAGCAGCAGTATGATTCTGACATTCATGAATTCACTGGCTTAGCTGTGGAAAGTAGAATTGATGATAATCAATATGAGGAAATAGATAGAAATGGTTTTAAGCTGGTTGGTGAATTTCAGGCTCAAAACAGATCATTTTTTGTTAGAACATCAGATGTTAAGTCTAACTTAGGATTGGAAGATTGTGGGAATTACAATAACAACTGTCAAAGAGAAAGTAGAATATTGCCAGTGAGGACAGCTGTGTACAGTGATAGCAATGACATTCTATATTGTGATTTCACTAATAAGCACGCTTTCAGTTCTGAACAATTAATAGAATTCAATAGCTCAAGAAAGTCTTTTGCCCTAATAGACAGATCATATTTATAACAGTGCAATACTAGAAATGTAACATATAACGAAGAATCTCATTAGTAAATAAACAAAGTTTGTATTAGTGGGAGGCAGTGCTTGAATAAAAGAATTAGCTGCACAATAAAAAAGCACTGAGTGAAACTGCTGATAGATGAAATGACTGGCCAGACAACTAGACACAGCTGGAAAAGTTACATCACAAGGCCATTAAGCTCTGCATGAATGAGGACAACAAAGAACAAAAAGAAATGGAGGTCTATGGCAGAAGACAGTGCAGATGAATTTTGTTTGAAAAGATTTTCATCAATTCCAGTGAACGTTTTGAGAACAACAAACATTGAGATTGAAAATTGTCTGTACATTTTTTTAGGCTAGTTAAGAATTTCTGGTAGGCAAATAGGAAATTTGAACTGTACTTACTTAAGAAATCATTGAAACTGAAGCATGAAGATCAGATGACAACTGCAATTTTGTGATTTTATAAAGCAACCTAAGCATGGAAGTAACTGAAAGTCATGAAAAGATGTTGAGTGTCTGAAGCCATCAGACCTAAGCTGTCATTTAAACATTGGAGTTATCATTCAATAAACGTTATCTTTGTATGACCTACTCAAGACCTATGACACTAGTCTGTTGCTACTGATGTCTGAACCTGATTAAAACCAGGTTCTTCCACATCAAATTGTTTGAGATAACACATTTTGTGTTGAGCATATTTTGCTTTTATGTTTTTCTTTAAAATTTTGACCTTGTATTACCTGTGTTTTCATTATTATTC
>JAUUEB010062189.1:0-15861 GCA_032362205.1 Clione limacina | reverse complement strand
CAATTTCCTCTTATTACGAATATTCTCTAACATCTTAGCCCTTTTCTCATCAGACATTCTCTCTGTCCTCAATCTCTGTCTGTTTCGTTCATATTCTCTACTCTTCATTTTCTCTTTGTTAATCATTTCTTTAACTTCCTGTTCCATAGAGGGGAACATCTGGGTCAAGACATCTTCTCTCTCTCTCGTTCTCCTTGAATGATACTCACTTCTCTGTTCTTTGCTCATATCTTTTACACACATCTTTACTGCATCTCCCTCAACAAAAATCTCTTTCCTTTTCTCCGCCAGCAGTTCATAGAACTGTTTTCTTTGTGCTTTGTTCATGTCTTTGACTCTCAGTGTTGGAGACGGTAAACTCAATGTAGATAATATCTCTTGCTGTACTGTTGGTTTTCCCTTGACACCCCTTGATCCTGCTGTTTTAAAAACATCAGATAATTCTATAGTATCTCCATAACTAGTGCTGGAATTATGATTAGACAAAAATGCCATGTTCAGCTCAGCTTCTGTTCCATTGTCAACTGGCTCTGTTTCCAATTCCATTTCTGGAGTCATGTCTTCTACACTTCCTGCTATCACTTTACCTCCTGAGACCATATCCACTTTAGCCTTAGTGCTAGATACAGTAGTTTTTCTTTTAAGTCTTTTTGTCAATGCTGTATCAACACAAGGTGGCTTTTCCATTTCTAGAGTCATATCCTCTACACTTCCTGCTATCACTTTACTTCCTGAGACCTTATCAACTTTAGCCTTAGTGCTAGATGCAGTATTGTTAATACAGGAACAATGATCTTCTTTAACAAAACTCTCCGGTCTTATTGAACCATGTGACTTGTCACTTTCAACTAAACTTATATTTAAAGACACAGGTCTGTGCTTGTCTTTTAGAATCACTGCTAGTGTGGGCTGCTCTCTGAGGTCAACAGGTTCTGCTCTAGGTAATAAATGTTGGCAACAAGATTGTTTATCATCCCAGGTGTGAAAACTGACAAGATCTTTTTGTCTGACATTTTGACACTCTATATCCACACAAGGTGACTCTTCTTCAATTTCTAGAGTAATATCCTCTACACTTCCTGACATAATTTTACTTCCCGAGACCTTATCAACTTTAGTCTTAGTGCAAGATGCAGTATCAGCTTTATTCTTAGTGCAAGATGCCGTATCAACTTTTGCCTTAGTGCAAGATGCCGTATCAACTTTTGCCTTGGTGCAAGATGCCGTATCAACTTTAGCCTTAGTGCAAGATGCCGTATTAACTTTTGCCTTAGTGCAAGATGCAGAATCAACTTTTGCCTTAGTGCAAGATGCAGAATCAACTTTTTCCTTAGTGCAAGATGTAGTATCAACTTTTTCCTTAGTGCAAGATGCAGTATCAACTTTTGCCTTAGTGCAAGATGCAGTATCAACTTTTGCCTTAGTGCAAGATGCAGTATCAACTTTTTCCTTAGTGCAAGATGCAGTATCAACTTTAGCCTGAGTGCAAGATGCAGTATCAACTCTAGCCTGAGTGCAAGATGCAGTAGCCTTTCTTTTAAGTCTTTTGTACAATGCCTCTTTCTCTCTCCCTAACCTTCTTTCCTCCTCTGTCATTCTCTCATATCTCTCTCTTTTTTTCCTTGCTCTATTCAGTTTGTCTCTTAATCTTTCCTCTTCACTCATCTGTGCCCTTTTCTCCCTCTTTTGCTTTGAAACCTTCTCTTTAAAAAGTTGTTTTTCCTCCTCTGAAAGTCTCTGCTTCCACATTTTCTGCACTAAACTTTCTTTATGTCTGAATTGCTCCAACTCTTCTGGGGTCATGTTTTTCATCTTCAATTTCCTCTTATTACAGTGATTCTCTAACACCTTAGCCTTTTTCTCAACTGACATTCCCTTTTTTGTTTTTGCTCTCTGTCTTTTTGTTTCCACAAAGGGGAACATCTGGGTCAAGACATCTTCTCTTTCTCTTGTTCTCCTTGAATGATACTCACTTCTCTGTTCTTTGTTCATATCTTTTACACACATCTTTACTGCATCTCCCTCAACAAAATTATTTTTCCTTCTCTCTGCCAGCAGTACATAGAACTGTTTCCTTTGTGCTTCGTTCATATCTTTGACTCTCATTTTTGAAGATGACCAAGTCACTCTAGCCTGTGTCTCTTGTTGTATCGTTGGTTTTCTCTTGTTATGAAAAATGTGAGTTCTTTTCTCATCTTGCTGTGTTTTCAATTTCCCTTCTAGAGTCAAATCTTCTACACTTCCTGAGACTGTATCATCTGTAACCTTAGTGCAAGATGCAGTAGGTTTAATTAAGTATGGATGATCTTCTTTTATAAAACCCTTCAGCCTTATTGAACCATGTGATGTGTCAATGTCAACTAAACTTATACTTGTAGAAACAGGTCTCATTGCATCATGTGACTTGTCACTTTCAACTAAAATTGTATTTGGTGTCACAGGTCTTATTGAATCATGTGACTTGTCACTTTCAACTAAAACTGTATTTGATGTCACAGGTCTCATTGCATCATGTGACTTGTCACTTTCAACTAAAATTGTATTTGATGTCACAAGTCTTATTGAATCATGTGACTTATCACTTTTAAATAAACTTATATTTGAAGACATAGGTCTGTGATTGTCTTTTAGAATCATTGCTTGCTTGGGCTGCTCTATAAGGTCAAAAGAAGAACTTTGTTGTAATGAACTTTGGCAACTAGATTGTTTATCATCGCAGGTGTGAAAACTTACAAGATCATTTTGTCTGATATTTTGACACTCTACATCAACACAAGGTTGCGCTTGCTTGATATGATATTCACATGTGGGTTTTTCCAAACTGACATTTTGTTTATCACATCTTGTCTTTTTTTCTTCCTCAATTTTTCTCATTCTCCGCAATTTGAAGTTCATATATTCTTTTTCGTTCCACAGAGTTCTCTCTTCTTTTGTCATACTCCCTCTTTTAAGTCGTTTATACATTGCCTCTTTCTCTCTCCTTAACCTTCTTTCCTCCTCTGTCATTCTCTCATATCTCTCTCTTCTTTTCCTTGCTCTATTCAGGTTGTTTCTTAATCTTTCCTCTTCACTCATCTGTGCCATTTTCTCCCTCTGTCGCCTTGAATCATTCTTTCTTTTTTCCTCCTCTGAAAGTCTCTGCTTCCTCATTTTCTGCCCCAACCTTTCCTTATGTTTGAATAGTCAAGACTCTTCTTGGGGCATGCTTTTAATCATTAATTTCCTCTTATCGCAAAGATTCTCTAAACTTTTTTACATCGAACATTCTCTCTCTTTTCAAAAAACAGTAAATTTGTTGATCAAAATGGAGTGAACATTCTTTTTTAAATTTCTAGTTAGCTTCCTCCCCTACAGGGCTTGCATACAAGGCAGTGGTATGTTGCATCATACCAAAATGTTGGTACACAGAGATGAAACCTGAAACCAGAGAAATAAAAACTATCTTAGTCCCTCCTCCATTAGGACAAAAAGACACTTATGACAATAAATGACAAGAGTTGAGAAATTGATTCACAATAAAAAAGTAAACATGTTTTTCTTTGCAAATTGTTTGCCTCCTTTAGTCATGGCAGACTATGGAAAACATCAATTTTTACAGTTTTAGGTGTAAGAGCAGTGCTAGGTTTTTCGAAGGATCATCATCCAACAAAGAAACAACTCTATGGAAAACTACCTACCTAAACATATACCATAAGAGAGGGCAGAACGCGACTGCTAGAGGAACAAAAATGAACTTATAAGCGACCTGCTGCTGTGGACTTCTCAGCCACAGACATGTCAGTGTAGGAAGACCAAGTAAAACATATTACACCAGCTTTGCAAGACATTAGATACCATGTTGGCGAACTGAGCACGGTTAAGGTAGCGATGGAAGACAGGAGCGAATGGAGAGGAAGAGTCAAATTGGTCCGGACAAGCAGTCCATCCTAGTAGTAGTAGGTGTTTTTTGATCGATGGGAGCATTTTCTTAGGTGACTATAGAGGCCAAATACTAGAGTTTAATTCAAATCGATTTAGAATCAAAAAAATCGATCGATTCAACGCTCTAAATGATATGTTCGATATGGTTCTTGTTTTCTGATCACTAGTTTTGCTTCAATCAGTCGAAGTCTAGTTCACAACCAATATATTTTTACATTAATTTACATTAATTTCAATTCAAAACGACCAGGTCAAGATAGATAATATAACACTCAGACGGATAGTCATATTTGATGCCAGCTGTCTGTAAAGAGGCTGTGATATTCCCCTATTACGTACTGACCTTGACAGCATTGCAATGATAGTAAAAATGTGTTTCCCAGTTGTTACACCACGTGGCAATGTTCAGATTAGACAAAAATAATAAATTCTTATATCTTTAATATGCTTTTAATTGGACAGCCGAAACCAAATTTACTTTTTTTATAAGCTGATTTTAAAAAAATTATTGATTTTGTGATTAAACTTGAGATAAATTATTTTGCAAATTTATAAATCCAATAGCTAAAACTTCAAAGAAAGCCACCAACCACTCGACCTGACGCAGGGAGAGACGTTGTTGACTTCTGTTGTCTTTTTAGTTTCACAACTTCAAAGATCAAAGGCAATACAGGGCAGGGGAGATAACTTTTGTTAATGAAGTGAATTGAATTGTGGATCATTCCAACTATTCATTTGGTTCTTTTTCTACTATTAATATTAAGTACTATAAAACGATTGATGAGATCAACCACTGAATCGATTCAATTCATAAATATCGGTGCAATCAATATCATCAAAATAGATGAGCCAACATCAACACTACCAAATACAGTCAATCTTGCTTTATAGACAACTTGTATATAAAAAAAATCTGTGAGGTCTTGTCAAACAGATTAGTTTGTTTACTTGATGACTCTATGGTTGACTTCTCTAGATAGACCTCTTGCCTACTAAGCCTATTTTTCCATAAAAACTAATGGTCTCAATAGACACTGTCTTAGTTACCAACATGTGCTAAACAATTCAGACTTCTCACTTCAAAAGATTTCTTATTTGTCTCTAAATGCCCCATGAAATAAAAGAATAAACCAAGGGACCTTACCTTCCCACCTTTAAAAATTTGGAAAATTATAAGCTGAAGCCTAAAATGTTAAATGATATATATATAATTCTAATCATTGGATCCGACATATAATATGGGTACAAAATTCCTAGTTTAGGGAAAATGTGGGACAAATAATTAAACTGTCATAAAACTGAAGAATCTTCAATATTGAAGTTACAGCTAATTTGGAAGAAGATAAAACGGCTCTGCCAACATTTTGGTGCTCTGGAATTACCCTTTTAAGCATGTAGACTCAAATAATAAAGACAACATTTATAGTGCATTTCTATAGCTGCTTGATGCCTTCTATAATAAAGTTAAATATAGTAAGGCAACAAAATAAACAGGAAATTACAGTTGTGTTAAGTTAAATCACTTACTGTGATATATTTAGGTCTATGGAGTAGAATGCTTTTTAAAATCAGCTCATAAATAGATGGTATCTGGTTAAGTGTAAGAAAATAAGTATTTTCATTGCAACGAAGAAATAGAGGACAAAAAATGTAAATCAAGCATTCCAAAAGCGTCGGTACTTGAAATAACATATTTATTGCACTATAACATTGATAACTTTAAAAAGAATCTAAATATCTTGTTGAAATTTGGGAATAATAATAGATGTTCACCATATATATAAAGTTGGTTATCCAAGCTCAGCTTTCTCCCAGGATATTCTCTTCCAACGCTGAGGTGGCTGTTGTAGAGGTGGGAGGAGCATTCAATTATGGTCCTGCAATTATTGAAGCACTGGAAAAAAGAATTATCGTTATATTTAGTTAATAAATGCAAAGTAAGAACAGCTAAAAATATTGGAGTAGAATTGGAATACTGATCAGAAACAATTGAGTGAGATCTGATTCGGAATAAAAGTATTTTTGAGTAGAGTAGAAGGTCTGATTAGAAAAAAGAAATGGAGAAGAGTATTCATGATTTGTCCATTTTTGTATATCTGTCAAGTGAATGGTACAACTCCATAACCAATCTTGGTTGTAAGGATGCAAATAGTCCGGAACTTGGCAGGAGTATTGACATTTACCTCAGGCTGGAGCCACCAAACTCCACATGGTGTATTGACATTTACCTCAGGCTTGAGCCACCAAACTCCACATCCCTGTAACTGAAGAGTATTTTTAAGTATCTCTCAATGTATCCATCTTCATTTACTAAATATAAAGATACAACACATATTTTTAACTTAGTATGGAGGAAGAGTTTTGTAAATTTATTACAGGGTGGCAGAAAGTGGCTGATTCGCTGATTTCATCAGTGTAAGGCATAGGGGGCACAGTAAGGCCAGGGGTAAGGGAAGACCATGACTGCAGATACCTGGCAACTTAGCAGTACTGCTAGAGTAAATTTACTGAGAAAAAGTAAATTTTAATTGAGGATTCCACGCGTTAAAATGCTGCATGTGTGTCACATGCATTGAAATATATGTCTTTTTACTTTGAAATTAGACTTTTTACTTTTATCAAAAGTAAATTGGATGCTGAGAAAAGAATAATCGAATTCTTTATAATGAGAAAAGTAAACCTGAGCTGAACTGAACGCCTCACATGTTTATTAAGAAAAGAAAAAATGTTTGTTGATACTGAAATACTTTTTCCCCTTTTTGCTTTTACCACCTCATGTTTCAAAAGAATAACTTTACTAGAATACTAGGTATACTATTGCTTGTACTTGTATTTGCCATAAAGAATTGATGGTACCTATGTAACTTTTACTTTCTCTTTTCAATTTAACTCTCAGTCAAGAAGTAAATTTAATGTAGAGAAAAGTAAAATTGGCTTTATGGTTATTTTTATTTCCTTGCAATTTTTAACCTCTTTAGCTCCAATTCTTTATTCACAAAAAAATGTTTTTTAATAAAAAACATGATTTTTGAATTCACAATTTAGAGACTTATGTTTATTTTTCTTTCTTGGCATTCTATTATTCTATATGGCTGAAAAATCTGGCACACATAAAGTTTTTAAAGATCATTTTCAAAATGGCTGCTATGTTTCTTCTTCTTCTCCCAATATGTCAGTAGACTCAAGCATTGAGTTTTTGCACTGACTCACACAATAAAATGGTCCCAGGTGTTATTCAATGGAAGTTAAGTAAAAATTTCATGTAAAGGGTAAAAAAGGACTGTATATGTTAATTTAAAAATCAATAATCCTTGATGCTTGCGTTACCAAACTAGTAAGAGAGTAAAGGCAAACTCGCTTTAGTTTACCTAATCTGAACTTTACTTTAGACTTAAGATAAATTGAAACAAAAACTGGACTTCATTTCTTCTCTCTTTATCTTTGTTAAAAAAACACCCGTCACAAAAATTGTCTGTACATGCTTAAACCGCAAGGATTATAGGAGATAATTACCAATTTTGTATTTTTGGCTTTGTTACATACTTTATTGCAAAATATTTATTTTTTTCCTGATTTACTTTTGGCTTTATCCAGGGATAATACCCTATCCAAATTATGATAGGAAAAAAAGTTTTACAGTGAATGATAAATATAACAACAGTGATCATGACATTTTTCACCTTATTGACCTCATTTCTCATCCCACCTTGTTAAAAAGACCAACGAAAAGCTGATATCCATAATTTTGTAAGTCATCCAATCAAATGGATCTTTCTAAGTCCAAATTTTTATTATTTTTTAAAATTCTGCCATGCACACACACTGTATTGTGCTAAATATGGCAATCAAATTTTAACAAGGGCTCCGCAACCCTGACTGGAGTGGGAATATTTTTCACCTGACTCCACAACCCTGAATCTAAGCTAAATAAATATGTGATCCAGTTGAATGTAATAAGTATGTATGAAATTTGTAACAAAATATTTTTTCTTTTAAGGACACCTGTGCTGGATTTGTTCTTGGGGGAATTGGAGAGCTAAACAAAAACAAGGTGCCAAATTATATGGTAGTTGATAAAAGTGAGTGTCAATACTTTTGTCAGTCTTTAAAATCATGGTTTTGTTTACTTTTTCTGAAAAACATAGTGTACAGTCTAACCCTGCAACAACTACAAAGCAACTCCCTACAGCATGCAAGGTATATTCGCAGTGTTGTTTGGATTTCAAGATGGTGTCGCGAACTCTCGCTTGTAAACAGAGCTAATATGAGGTGTTTGAGAAGTCAAACGCCACTTGACGTGGTAGAACTTTATATTCTACAACTTATAAAAAAATGTATTTAGGTTGTTGAGGGGTTCGATCCCACGACAGTTGCATGTTCAAAGTGTGTACACTGCATCAAGTATTAGCGCACAATTAGAAACCATTGGTGAACTTCATTTCTATGATTCTATGTTACAAAAAGAAAGTCTTAAAAACAACTTCCTTTTTGCGTCTGGCTAGCAAACTAGTGGGATGTGTTTACATACACTGCTGTCTCCCGAGATGGTTCACTTTCCCTATACGTCAATAAACTACATCATGCTCTAAATCCAAACTAATTGTCAATAGGTTTGTAATAGTCATCATATTCAAAGTTTTATGGGTTGCTGAATCAAATAACAGTCTTACAATTTCATTTTGTTCAAAATGGAAGCTTTTATGGAACTTCCGATTGACATAATAATAATAAGAATTAATGGTTAAACTATATTAACCACTAAGAAAGAATGGGGGGTCAATCGGTTGTTCCCCCCTAATCTTAGTATACTATTGTTCACTGAAACTAAATTCAAACAGAGAGAAGAAGGAAGAATGTGATGATCTTTATTTTCATCAAAGGGGGAGGGGGAATAGCATGTCTTACTGACCGTCACCGGTCTCCTTTTTATTATGAGTGATTACTATTTATGCTTTTGTGTTCAAACTACAAAAGTGAAAGGAGGGTAAATATAAGTCTCTTGCTTTTAAATGTAGAAAAATATTGTGGTTTGTTGGTTTATATGAATAAAAGTGCACCAGCAGGTTTATGGTTCTCTTTTGTATTTAAGATAAAAAAGTATTTGAAATTATTTATTCAACAATTTCAGGTTCAAGCATAGGAGATATTGAAGAATGTTTCAAGGGGTTCTTACGGCGTGATGACATTGGTATAATTCTTATCAATCAAAACGTAAGTACTGTTGAGTGTGTCAAAAAAATTTTCTTTAATACACAGTAACAGACAGGGACAATTAAATCCTGTTAAGATCAAGAAGATGACTACCATATTGAAGGGGGGCAATGGCCAATAGATTTGTGGCTGTGTCTTTCAGATCTGGTTGTCTTAATATGTTGTGTGTTCAGCCCCTGCAATCGGACAAATTTTTAATGATTGAAATTTTGTTGAAAGTGGCCAACATGGTATGTGGTGAGCTCATATGAAATACATTTCATTCTCAGTGATTGCACGTACCTCCAGATCCTACTTTATAGGCAGTATCAAACACCTAGTTCTATTTGAGACAAACAATAAAAGATAAAGATCCCTTGGTGTTTGAAATGGAAGGAAGAGTAGCCATTACAAGCGCAACCTCGGCTAAAGTCAACACATCCTACTTGGAAACTGTAGCATTATAAACAGTCTAAATAAAGAATACCTTCTAAAGGATGTCCTACTTTGGTCTTTTTGTGTCAGGTGGTAGTATGTAAAGAGACTTCGAGACAATAACTGAAATTTTGTGATATTATGATTAATTGATACTGTAGACTTTATGTGTTTAGTTTTATCTGTGTTTTAAAGTGATATTTGTGACTGTTGACAGGTTGCTGAGATGATCAGGCATGTGATTGACCAACATGACTTGCCCATTCCTGCTGTGCTGGAGATTCCCAGTAAAGATGCACCCTATGACCCTTCAAAAGACTCTATTTTGAGGAGAGCAAAGGTGAATATCAAAATTTAATGTACATTTACTGCATACTGACTGGTGACTGCCAGCTTTCCCAAATTGTGTTACTTTGTGCATCATTCAGAGTTGAGTTCCAATGGCCTATGCTTCATTTCCAGCGACAAATACTTTTTTTTTTAGTAATGACACATACAGTCAAACTCGTTTAAACCGCACATGCTTCAGCTGAATTTTCTTTTAAATGGAACAAAAACATAACTCCTGTTTTTTTCCTATCTTTATCTTTGTTAAAGAAAAACGGTTAAACCAATGGCCTATGCTTCATTTCCAGCAACAAATACTTTTTAGTAATGACACATACAGTCAACTCGTTTAACCCGCACATGCTTCAGCTGAATTTTCGTTTAAATGGAACAAAAACATAACTCCTGTTTTTTCTTATCTTTGTTAAAGAAAAACAGTTAAACCAATGAATCAAGTAGGGCATGTATTGGAACATTACAAACATCATATACCCGCTGCTCGTTGACCCCTAGAATATGGAGTTTTACTGAAAAAAGGGTGGATTTGTTTAAACGGAACACAATCATGCTTCCCCAAAAATCGGTTTAAGCAAATTTGTCTGTATATTTCAGTAACAATATTATTGATAATAAATAAAAGCTCTAAGAGGGAAATGTTGTTTTACAGAGTGGGGTGGGGTCATCAGGCTCACATTTCAAGTGGGGGATTAGTCATTGGTAGTAGTAGCCACGTGCATATTCTGGTTCTTTATATGTTTTGATGAATTTAAGCTAAGAAATTATCACATACTTTTTTTGCCCATTTACTTTGTGTAAAAAAAACTGCAAACAGACAAAACAGGAACTAGGCCAGCAGACACAATCATTAAGCTACCTCATGGCTGACCTGCTGTAGCACTCAAGCACAGATGTTTATAGGAAGAAGCAAATAATAATCAAATTAAAAGAAAATGAGAATTTGAACAAAAGTTGTGATTTTTTTTCAGTTTAATCTGAAATTTTTACTACAGATAAAAGGAGAGAACAGATAGGTAGTGTTCGTCTGGTCTACTGATTTATGAATTTTAGCAACACTTGTTTGATCGTTGTGTGCTTGATCTTACTTAGGAATGTCCAATTTTGTGCTTGCCAAGCAGATAATTATATTGAAACTCATTCATTTCATTTTACTTTCCACAGGGTATGTTCTCTTCAGAGGATTTCAGGTGAAGAGTTCCAGGATGTTAGAAAACTACAGCGTTATTTTACTCCATTTATCAATTGATGCATTTTGTCATTATTATAGATAATTTATTTAAGCAGCCTTTATCACTTGTTGTATAAAAAGTAGCTAGACTACTGAATGTTTTAGTGTAATACGAACACTGGCTCTGAAGTTTTGAATTGTTTACCCTGCCATTTGCTTACACCATGCACCATTTTGTTGTATGGAGAGAGAAGGGGGGTGTTTAATTGTGTCAGCTATTTATCATGAGATAAATTGCTGCTGTATCACTATTAATGTTGGGTCAAAGGGCCATCAACATTGTAACTAATTTATGATCACATCCACTGTTTATGCAGCAGGGGAGAGAATCAATATTAATCTTAAAGAAAACAATTATTTACCCTGCTATTCTCTTCCTGCTTGACAATTAGTTTGGATATTATTATGGAACTTGCATTTCTTAAAAAATTCTTATGATGCAAGGAGTGTTAACACTTACAAACAAACTGAATAAAAGGTCAATGTAAACCTTCTTTAGGGGCCAGTAGTAAAATTGGTGAAATAGATAATTGTTCACTTTCAAACTTTTAAATATCTTATAGCCAGTATGTAATGGACTCAAGTTTTGTTTATTATTATTTGATGTCTAGTTATCAATGAATGTGAGTCAAGATTATACTGATTGTCTTTTGTTTAAACATAGAAGTATTTCATGAGTGAGTTATGTGTTTTCTTGTACCTGCCTGAAAAAAACTGTTTAGTTGTTCTCGATAATAGAAAAATGTTTGCAAGTGAAATATGAATTATTTAAAACTTATTCTGAGCTAGTATGTTGACTGTTACGCAGGTATTATATTATTTGAGAGTCAGTTAGGAAATCCATGTGTTCATGTATGTGGATTTTTTAAAGTTCAACTTTTAAACCATGTGCTACTTTGTGTTGAATTGATGGGTTGAAGTGTGAAGAGATTTAAGAAATGTGTGTGAAGTATGTGAGCTATGCTCTACATTCAAACTTTGTGAAAATTAAATGATCTGTTAAAGCATAATGTCCATCGTTTCTTGATTTTGAAATTCAACTAGTCTAGGATTGAAAAGACATTTTAGGAAATAAACAAATTTTAAAGATCTTGATATCCAAGATCTTTTTCAGTATGAAAAAGGTGCAATTTTACCTTAAATTAGAATTCACACACCAAACCACATAGAATAGACTTGACAACTTGAGTTAGTAAATCTGCTGATGATCATTATTATTATTTTTGCAATAAGCCCCATGGAAACAGACTATAAAGCAATAAATATAGTGATGATAAGTTGTATAATAGTGTTGCTTTAGCATTTTACAAATATTTAATGTGGGATCCAGGCATCGCATTACCTGCTTATTGTTGATCATTTAGCAGAGAACTGTTTATTTGAAAACTAATTGGATCCCTGCTTTTATTGTGCTAGGACACAATTAATAATGAGACTTGATTTTGTAACTGTGACGCAGAGTTCTTTCTGGGACTAGTTGTGGAAATTGCTAGGCTGGGGATACTTCTGACCATGCATTTATGACATGTTTTCCATATCTTTTGTAGTGAAAGGGGCCAAATTAGATATGTTTATCTTAATATTTGTTGTGGTTGATCATTTCCAATGTAGGAAATCTTAATACTGTGGCTGTGAGTTTCTAGTTTTCATTATGTTAAAATGTCATAATTTAGTTGCAATAAATTAAATACTGCTTAATCTTAACATGTGTACAATTATTTCTACTAAGTTTTCTATCAGGTTTTAATTTATTTAGAAGCAGATCTTTATTAAAGTCGGTTTTAGCGGGGGAAGTCCCATTTTGTCCTTGTCAAAACAAATGTCAGATCCTGGTGGTACTCTGGGTCTTCAAGTCCACATGCTCTTGACACTTAATGCTAGTTATGGAATTATAGTGAGAAATGGTTTTGAGTTTCTTTAAACTTCACTAAATTCAATAGTACCTAACAGTTATTGAAAAGTGCAATTTGTGGCCCATCAGCTCGATCAAACTTAATACACTTTTCCAAGATAGGGCTAAGGGTGACACAATTGTACCTTCCTTGGGTTACACTACCTTGGGTTGATCGACAAGTTTAGTGAAAGTTGTCTTTCTTCCTCAAGGAAAAATGTTAGACCTCTCACTCTGGAGTAAAGCAGTCTACCATGAGGCAGTAGAATCATGTTGTCTTGTAAAATAGCTTTGAGGCAAGATATGTAGGTTTAAAGATACAGGTGAATTCACTGATAACAAATTGCTTGGGGAACAAAGAAATGTTTGTTATAACTGAATTTGTTTTATAAAGAAATCAGGTGATTTCTTGAAATAGGTCAGTCTTTCCGCCTTTTCCTCTGATGTACATACTCTGATCTCTGCATGCATTGCCCTAGTTTGACAAAACCAATAAACCCTTTTCTACATTTTTACATAACTTGACTTGGAAACAGCTGTCGTGCTTTACAAAATAGTGATATAATTGATTCCTTTTTCTTGGTTTTACTCAACCGTTTCTTTTATTCTTGTTCGTTATAAGCGATTTCTTTAAAATTTGTTGTTCGATATAATAAATATATTTTAATGGTCCAAAGAGGGATATATTAAGGTACTTTTTACTTAGTAATAACTGATTCTACCAAGCTGTTTTGTCATGTGACCAACCGTCATCATCCGGTCACATGACAAACAGTTCCAGCTGATGAAGCCGACTGGATGGTTGGCAAAAGCTCCTGAGAGACTTTCAACTCTAATCATGATGGTAAATGTATAAAATTTACTCTTAACTGATTATTTGTTAAAAGTGAATTCAACTGTATAATACCAGAACTTAAAAACCTGTCAGTAAGATAAAACAGTCAAACACGTTTAAACCACACACTCATATGCCAAATTTTTGCTTAACTCTTTCACTACGACTCTATTCGATTCTACTGACTTTCAAACGACGGGGTGCTGGTCTGAGCCTGGCCAAATATCTTTCCATTTTTGTATCGTGAAATTTGCTGTTTTTGTGAAAAAGACATTTTCCATCTCATTATGAGTAAATTTAAAACATTTACCAAGTTTATAGTTGAAAGTCTCTCATGAGCTTTCAGAGTCTTGTCTGGGTTTTTGCAATTCAAAATGGCCACTGATTCCATGAAAAACACAGACAAAATACTAGTTTTGAGAGTGGGATCAGAAAAAAGGTCAATAACTCTGTTAGTATTTGCCGTATTGACTTGAATTGTACTTTTAAGAAAAGGAGATTAAATTTTGCATCAGACACCATCATTTTTTAGGGTCGAGTCGTGTTTGGGGCCGATTTTATTGGCGGTCAAACATTTAAACAGAATATTTTCCATGTTTTCCTGGCATACACTATTGAAATTTGACTAAAAAAAAATTCAGTTCTGTACTATTGTTTTAAAAAGTGGGCTGGGCTGAACACTAGTGATGGGTCGAATTATATTTGATAACTCGTTAATCGCGGTAAGGTATTTTGCGATCAAATGAGTAAAAGAGTGTTTCGACTTCAGTTAGGCGTTGGGACTCTTTTGAATTCAGTACCGCGTTGTCATATTGCGATCACATTGAATAAGCGAGACAGTGACTGGGCGATTGGTCGGTGCGAGTTTCATGAGGGTGAACGACGCGTAATTGTGGCACAAGCATTAGGTAGGTACCTTATTATTCTGCACAGGTGATGTTTGTAGTCTGTGGCTAGTGAGTGTGGCATGTGGACGATTGTTTAGGGGTGGATGGTGTGTTGAATGAGGGGGGCTGAGTGGAAAGCATTTAGCTTGTTTTCACTCTGATTAAATTCTTTCTCATAACTTGTCTTATCGCCTTTCACAATTTAGGGTTGGTTTTGTATAAGCTCTTTTCCTTATTGCTGTTGCCTTATTTTTCCTCGATTTTTCTTGACATTATTGCTCATTTTGGTAGATTAAGCATTGATCCTTACCATCTCGATATTTCTTATGTTTGAAATCTACACCTTATCATAGTTTTTTTTTGTGCTGTTAGCTGTAACGTTTCGAATCTTGTTGAGCTCAAATATGTGTTCTATATTGATATACTAAGCACCAATATTGTAACGTTTGCCTAGTTTGAAATTATAAACGATCTGTACGTTTTCGGCTTAGCAAACTGTTTCTATCTGTTTACTTGCAGCTCGTTATGTAATAGGACATTTGTAACATGGTTTTATATACTTAAATCTGTTGACAATGCTCTATAATTTTGTTGTTGTTTTTAATTACTAGAGCAGCAGATAAGAAATATATGCTATGTATGATGTGCAACTTGTCTATGGATATATCCAGTAGAAGAAACACCTTTTGAAACTCGATGCGTTAAAACTCCGAAATATGCAGTTACTTCATGACTTCATGAGGAGAATATGCAAACAATTAAAATTATGTACTTGTGTAAGACAGTTATGTACGCCCTGATGACTGACTGAAAACAATAATTGCAATATCACAAGTCAATAATAAATATTCAGATATTAAATCGCACGACAGCTGAGTGGTAAAAAAAGGGGGACCAAAGATCAACTTTTGCATTGAACTTGGATGACTCTGCGACCCGCGCGCTAATCACCTCGCTGCCGTTGTCAAAACATGATTTGAGTGAGAGTTCCGCCGCCAATCGATCTCGCGCCCGCATGATAAAACGACTAGTCGTTTTTCAAACTGCGAGTGCGGTACTTCATGTGCGGTATTCGATATTAGTTGAATAGAAGAAATTGTGGTAGGAACACATCACTACTAGCTAGCAT
>JAUUEB010062188.1:0-24109 GCA_032362205.1 Clione limacina | reverse complement strand
TGTGTTTGTCATCGGTGGCAAATAAGTAGGGAAAAGTGAGAAACTCGACCGTTTTGTTGTCGTTACAATGGCCGGGTTTGTTCCCTCTTCACTCCGGGTATGTTCAGTAAGGAAGCCCCACTGTGATGATTATACAGAGAAAACCTTTCAGGCAATTTTCTCCTTTCACAAAAATACATTTCAACATCACATGTCACCGACTGTTACTGTGCACCTCATCCACCAGGAAATATGTGCCTTCCTTTATAGATAAAGACCGTTACCAATTAAATTGAACTCTATGACCCAGATTGCTGGTTAAAACATATCTCTAACAATATTTAAAACCACTCATTGCTCAACGGGGTCATGGGGATTGACAGGAGATATACAAGCAAGTACGCTTGGCTTTCAGGACTTTGAATATTAGTTTCATTTTACAAAAAATGTGAAACTCTTGCGCAGGTTGTGCTTGAAACGAACATATTCTTTTAAGTGCAATATGCAAACAAAGAATTTCGTAATGCATTTGCTTTTCAGTGATAATATGCTTGTTTATTGTATGATAGTTTTATACATAGAGCGAGCAATATTTTATTTTTACCACCGTTATGAGCTATTTTTTCTGAAAGTTGCATACCTTTGGGCATCCAAAAGGAGCATTTCTGGTGGTTCAAAGTTGGGAACTTACGGAGTTGCCTTTTAACGATTTCACTTAGTACATTTCCGTAACCTCTAAAGATTTCACTTAGTTAAGCATATCTCAAAAAGTAATGAAGCTAGAAAAAAAATTGGCAACAAAATAAAATTAATTACATAAATTTCCAGAACGTATAAAGAATGCAAAGAAACACATTTGCATTTTTATGAATTCAATGGCACACACAATACACTGGCATTTGATTATATGAGAAATATTCAAGTAAATAACATCAATAAGAGATTTCAATTTCCTTTATAACAAAATACATCTCTCTATTTTCATATATTGAGTCAACGAGACATATTTGTGGTAGAGTTGTTTCCCTTATATTTTTCCTCCCACTGACATGGTATGTAGGTCGGTCAGTGTAGATAAGTTATATTTTTTTAAACAGTTGATGGTCATAAGATAAGACTGACCCCATAAGGGAGCTGACCAGGGTCTATGGGGGATTATCTCAGCATTGTTAGGGTACATTTTTACTTATACTCGTTTATATCAGGATCACTCTTCGTGAAACGCAGAGATGGTAACAGAGATCAAAAGAAATAGATATGCACGGGATATTAAAGGAATTTGATGATGAAGATGGGCAAATACTTGTACTTTGAACGGGCATAGAAAAATGGGAAATAAAAACATTAAGCAAGGAAGGAGATGTTGCTTTGTTAAAATATTGTAACTAGTAAAAATATGTTTTCAACAAGTTTTGAAAGTTTAAAACCATTTTATTTGTTGGTGCTACAATATTTAACTTCACAAATGAATGTACACAGTATGTTATGTTTAGCACACAAGCTACTATTACAAGCTAACATGCTTAATAAAAGTCAAGAAAGACCTAATTCTATTTTTTTCTGTAAGACACTGACACTTTCGGTTTAGAGATGAGTACCCCTAATTTAAATTCGTTGGTTCTATATCCTGATATGCCTTAAGTAAAACTGTGTTCTTTGTACCGGGTAGTTAAAGACTTTTATACGGAGATTAAGATAATTTATATCTTTTGGTAGATCATTCCTATTTCAAAGAGTTTTCCTCGGTCGCTATTGACTATATTATATTATATGCTTATGAAAATCATTGCAAGTAGAACAAGCGTAGCTACCCAAACGACGAATTAAGGGAGCGTCAGCGACACGAAATTCTAGTACTTTTTTATTTCATAACCGTAGTGTCCTCTATTGTCATAAACACACAAACATAAGTATGGTCGCAAAACCTGCCTGTTAATATCCTCTCTGAGTTATAAGTTTAACCACATAGAAAACCTCAGTTCTAACTGCGCAAAAAAACTAATTCTAAAATGTCAAGGCTAATTATGAAGTACCGGCTGTCATATCAATCACAATTTATCCCTAAAACATGGCACAATGTGTTTGTCATCGGTGGCAAATAAGTAGGGAAAAGTGAGAAACTCGACCGTTTTGTTGTCGTTACAATGGCCGGGTCTGTTCCCTCTTCACTCCGGGTATGTTCAGTAAGGAAGCCCCACTGGGATGATTATACAGAGAAAACCTTTCAGGCAATTTCCTCTATTCACAAGAATGCAATTCAACATCACACTTCACCGACATACTCAGACTATTACTGTGCATCGCATCTACCAAGCAATATATGCCTTCCTTTATAGATAACACCGTGACCAATTCAATTCAACTTTATGACCCAGAAATATGTTGGTTATCAAAAGAATCTCGAACAATCTTAAAAATCTTAAGAATTTCAAATTCCTCAGTTGGGCCATGGAGATCTAAGATATAGTTTACAAGCCAGTACAATGGTCATAGGGTTGTCTTAAAAGTAGTGCGTTTTGGCAATGCAGCCGAGAGAAACTCATTTTGTCTGTGTTGAATTTTGAAGTTTATTTTTGTTAAAACTACTTTTGTTGTCAGACAAATGAGTTAAACATAATATTTCACAACAGCAGTGTATAACGTTTGTGAAATTTCTGATTATATCGATCTCTCCAAACTCCTTATGGTTCATATGGTGTCACCTGGGTTCATATGGTGTCACCTGGGTTCATATGGTGTCACCTGGGTTCATATGGTGTTACCTGGGTTCATATGGTGTCACCTGGGTTCATATGGTGTCACCTGGGTTCATATGGTGTCACCTGGGTTCATATGGTGTCACTGTCACTCTGGATGCTGAAATGACATTTGTCTTGACATCAGTTCACCACTAAGAAGACCTCATAGCTCAAGTAGTTAGTTGACTGCTGACACTTGACGTAACTTTTACCAGGAAGCAGGTGCGTTGTCATGGGGACATTAGGGAATACCTCCGCCCATTTGAAATCCAAAATGCTATAAATTTGCACCAGTTTAAATATTTTGGCCGCTTTGCAGCCATTGGTTTGGTCATTTCCGAGGTCCCCCTCTTTTCAAAATCCTGACTACGCGCCTTTCAGGAAGGTATCAATGCAATCGTCTTTCGATGGGACAAATGTGTCAATCTTTGAAGTTAATATATAAAGTTGATACATTATATTTATCTTTAAGATTGCTAGAATATTTAATCTTTTAGTCAGATTGAGTTCAGAATCTGGCTCAAATACCAATGACCAACCATGCGTGGACCAGGATCAATTTGGGGTATTTCATTACAATGTAAAACATGTTTTCATGGGTACTCCCTATCATCATGTGAATAGCTTGTAGAGTACATCCCGCTGGTAGTATCATGTGACAGCCATGCGTCATTAACTTGGATAACCGATGATAAAGATATGGATTTGTTTTGTAAGCGAGTAAAATTCCTATTTACACATTTTTGCGTTATTAGATCTCCAGATTCAATGCGTGCCTACGCCATATGAAAGATTTAATTACATTTTCGAGACGTCGGGACAACTAGACATTTGTGTAGCCAGGGGGATATGGGGGAAAGCCCTCCCCCATTTAAGTCCAAATTGCTATAGTTTCTCACAATTTTAACCGATTTTAAGTTTCGGCAGCATTACAGCCAAGTTTTGGAAATAAACAATATGTGTCCCCCTTTTCAAAAACCTGGCGACGTACCTGCAACTAGAGACTTTTTTGATACAAATGACGGATTGGATTTCTTTTATAAAAAGAACATCTTGGTATGCAAGCAGATTATGCGCTTACAGGACTTTGAATGTTAGCTTAATTTTACAAGAAATGTGAATAACTTGCGTAGTATGTGTTTGTATTGAGCATATTATTTTAAGTGTAGCTACTCTACTCGAGTAGTCTTTGAGTAGTCACTAAAATAGTTACCATTAAATAAACAAATTAAAATGATTAAAATTGAAAGAGTACTGCATTATTGATATTATCATGTAACTTAATTGAAGAAAATGATAAAATGTATTAAAAAATTGTGTAAAACGTAAAATCTATTCAAAAATAATCAAAGTTGTACAAAAATTGATCACAAATAGAGCGCAAAATATGTTGATTTCTTTCTCGAATAGAGAAGTCTTTGAGTAGTGTTGACAGACTACTCGAGTAGAGTAGTACTAAAAAAAATCTGATATTTCTCGTGAAGAGTAGAAGTAGCGAAAAAACTATTTGAGTACTACTCGAGTAGTATACTACTCTACTCGACCACAACACTGACGAGTACGCACTTCATATTAAAATTTCATCCAATTTTTATCAAAATTGTGGAAATTTGAAAATCATATATTATTGATAACAAATAAACAACTTGTTGTTATATTAAAGATAATATAGTGGGACCTGTTAATTAAAATTGGTATTTTAATGCAAAAATGGTCCATCAATTCAAAGTCGTTTAGGAGAAAAGTTTTTTTCTCAGTGGAACAACTATATAATAGTACACTTCCATACTGTTTGAAGATTTCACTTAGCTAAGCATACTCTCAAAAGAAATAAAGCTAGAAAAAACAAATTGATAAAAAATAAATGTAATTAAACTAACGTCCATAGAATATAAAGAAGGCAAATAAACACATTTACATTTTTATGGATTCAATAACAGAAAAATAGGTCAGAACGGTGGTGAAAAGAGGCGTTCTATTTTGATATCTTTCAAACCATCATAACCTTAAAAATAAAGTGCACACAAATAACACGTCCGTCTGATTATATGAGGAATATTCACGTTAATAACATAATATAGGGAATTTCTCTTTCCTTTATTACAAAATACCGCTCTATCTTTTCATATTGGTAATATTGAGTTCAGCGGGACATATTTGTATAATGTTGTGTCCTTTATATTTTGCCTCCCACTGACGTAGTATGCAGGTCGGTCAGTGCAGATTGAAAGATTACATTCATTGAAAAAAAACTCACTAATCAATTTAAAAAAAATGAAAATTACGGGCGCGGACATTCCATAAACTATTCTTTTCATGTGTAGTTTCAGATGTATATTGTGTCAATTTTTAAATATTGGTAAATTTTACACATTGTAGTTACATATTTTTATACAATCCGGTGATTTACACCATTATCGTCGTCATATTCATTTAACAAAACTCGAATATGTGATAACATGACAGTAAATTATCTTTTCTATTTTCTTTATTAGCGTGTCATAATTTCTTTGACTCGCATATGTCAAAGTGCCCAAAATAATTATTACATTGTGAACTCGTTAATCAGAACAAAGGTATCATTAATATATACATGATTTGAAGTTCCATTTAAAACACCTGGACTAATTAATTAATTTGACATAAAGTGAGTTCATCACGATATGCTTGTATTCGTAATGATTCTCAATAGAGTCTAAATCGTGTCATATATCAAAGAATGAACACAGTAACAAAAAGTCATTATTGGTAATTCAAACTTCAGAAACCTTTCTCGACCCAATTTATTTTTATTTCAAGTTGAACTTGTCTTACTGAGTTAGTCACTTAACCCCAATGGTGTCAGTAATTACTAGCGATTGTTAGAAACTAGACTCAATTAAGAATTCTTTGGTCAAGATCCGGCGCACGCCAGGGATCCCCGATTTCCCCGCGTCGCGTTCCGTGGCTTTGAAAAGCGTCGTTATTTGTTATCCGGCGATCCTCGATAAAGTGGACTCGACAACGAGGACAGTGGTTGACACTTGCCGAAACCTTGAGCGAGGGCAGATCTCATGTTTATATTGGATGTGAATGGAGACTTTGCATTTATTCTCAATTTCACGCTAACGTAGACGTGCCAACGTCTGATTTCTTCTCAACTGGAACTAAATTGTGTTAAGAGGAAGTTAATTGTTTTGTGTATATTTCGTCATATCTCGGATTACAAGTTATTTTTGTCGATCACAGGAATTAATTCACTGGATTAAAGTAAGTTTGAATTACGACGCTTTAAACATTCATTTAAAATATAATGATCTAAAAGAAAGTTTAAAGTTACAATTTTCTTTATTCTTTACTTGATATTGTCAAACTTTCGAGCACAAATATCTCCATCAATTCCCTTTATATTGGTTTAAGCACTGATGTACATACATTAATGTATAAATATATGTTTTATAACATAAATATGTTTTTAAAATTAGAAATACTGCGTTTTATTATTAATACGTAACATCCCTTGTATATGTTTAACTGCTTCAACAATGCGCACCAACCAAAATATCTTGATATACATGTTGGCTTTTGGTGGTCCTCGAGGAAAAGATAAGAATTGTGTTATTAGCTAAAAAAAACTTTATAGTCATTTTTACACGTTGTTAGTCACTTTTTATAAACTTTTTATAAACTGGGTTCACCTCAATATTTTAAGTCTTTGGTCTGGTTTCTCACTGATCCCTCTTTTACCAAAAAAAATCACCAGCCAAGGAGATGATTATAATAAAAATATGAAAATATTTTGAAGATACCTCACACACGCCCACATACGTAAACATAAACAAACAACATGACTCTAACACAACTCACAATGACACACAATTTGTCTATTTTGCGTTTTTATTATTACAATACTAGCTTGTAATTTAAAACGGGTATTTTATAGTTTCTACATATGTTGTTGCCAAGTTAACGCCATGTATGATCAACTTTGATGTTTTGATCACATTCTCATTCTAAATAGGGCACTTATAAGTGAAATATATCAACTATTAAGCCAGATAGCTCCAGCTGAACGTGTCAGTATAATTATTTGTTCTGTAAATATATTCTGATGTTGACCTTTTCTGGTTCAGAGTTCAGATTTCCGTGTGAAGGACAAACATAAGAACCTAACTGTCCATTGGTGTTAACGATGCGATAGTTTAATTATTTTGTGTTTTACTCGAATTAATGGGGATAACTTATTTGGGGCATTTTTAAATTCAAATTATATTTCGATTTTTCTTTTGTACAAATTTACTTTGAAGTTAAAAGCGAAAAAAAACACAAATTAAAAGAAAATATTTGTGTGTTAATATTTTAAAGGGAATTTGTAAAAAAAATGTTTATGGAAACACGGGTATATATTAGACAAATTTTCACAATTTTCAAAATGTGCATACTCAATATCGATAAAATCGTACGTACTTTTAAAAAAATCGTAAAACAACAGTGTTAGAATGATATTATTGAAGCATGAATATTTTTGTAGTTTCATGCATGCTATTAAAACAGAGTGTACCAAATAGTATTTTGATTTTAAATCAGACATAAAGAAGAGATAAGTTGTCGTCGGTGGGTGAACAAATATTTTAACGGGAGGTTGATTTAAGTACTACTTGTCCCAGACTAAAATCTCCCCAAATGATTTAGATGGCACTGAAGTAGGAAATATTTGACTTATCCTTCAATACATCGATCTGACCGTGATTTCTCACACCTCAAGTGATCGCATCAAGAGCTTCTTGACATTCCATTAGCTTCCTACGTGGCTTGTGGTCCCTATCTCGGCAGCAGACATTTGTCTTTGTCAAACAGTCTTCTGTAAACAGGGCTGATTCGAATTTACTTTTTTTTGCTCTAGTTTATTTTTTGTTTTGACAGCTTTTTTCTTTGGAAACAGTTAAAAGTTATATATTTCTCGTTCAAATCCATATCATGTGTGTGTTTATTCAACCTTACAACATAATATAGTTATTTCTTTATAATAAAGCCCTTTCACGCTCTCTTCTGTCCTTGTTAGCTGTGCATTCTTAAACTGATAGGTTTGATAGCAGTTAAATAAGAATTGTGCTCAGCATTTCTGTAACAAAAATGCTGACCACTAATTATCTTTGGATTATTTTAACAGACAAACAAGACAATCAGATAACACTCAAGATTTAGTAATTAGCTTCAAGTTTCTGTCCATCCGCTAAAATCTTTCTGTTTACGTGCACTTTAATGTTCAAATATTCTTATCTCTTACGTAATTTAATCTTTCTTTGTTTATATCCTTATCTGTTTCAACTAAGAAATAAAGTGGCGAAATGAAACGGTATGGAAAACGGTAGGATGCAGAAGATCAAAAGAAAAGCATTATGGTGACTGACGCCGTCCATCGTAAACGCCGTCCATTAGCAAACTATTGACTTTATCGATTACTGTTTATATCAAACTATGGAGGAAAGATCAAACAACATGTTACCCACAATACATCAGAGAAACGGTCATTTATTTAGATTGAGATAATACGGGATATTGTGCCTAAACAAACAATTTTGTGACTTAGTCTCCCCTAAATCAACAACTAATAGTAGTTTACAGTGTGCACCATTGTTCTCATCGGTCAGATCTTTAGTTAACTCAACCGCCATTCTTTTCTCACCTACTCGTCTATCGTTTCTACCTTTATACCTTTTGTGACAAAAGTAACAAAAATGACGACAAAACAAACAACATGACGACAAAACAAACTGTTACAGATGCGTAAACGAGGCGGCATAGTTTTCCTAATTCTGATCCAGTCATTTTGAAGTCAGATATAATTCAACCAATGACGTGTTAATTTAGAGTCGTATTTGTTTGCATTATAACAATTACTGCACTCGATCACATTATAATAGTGCCAAAGGGGAATTAACTCTTTTTGATAATACTATGTCAAGTTTCTTTGAACATTAAGCCGCTTTCTTTATAATGCTGTGAGTCTATTTTGGTATATACAAAGCGGACAAAGTAATGGGGTCAACTGAAGATGTTAACCATCCTTTGATTCTCAGCAACCAAATCTCGTCAGATAGAACTGTGTCACGCCTGGTCACACCCAGTCTTGTGATGACTCAGATTGTTGTGTCTGATATTGTCCACACACACACACACACAGAGTTGATGGACCTGGGCGATAGTGAATATATCAATGAGGTACAATCTGGTTTTTCCATAGAATTTTTACATTGAGAATATCTTTCTATAGAAGTCCCATGAAATGGATAAGTGGGCGTACAAGGAATGTGGTCGTGTGGACGGTGTTGTATATCTTTGAAGTTCTTTGTTTTGATATTTGTTGGTATTGCTTTTATTGTAGCACATTGAATACGAGTCAGACAGAGTCAGACGTTATCGAGACAGACCATCATAGTGAACACAAGACCATCAGAGTGAATACTTTTACCATCCCAATGTGATCACACTTTTGGCGTATGTTGACTGGAGATGACTACTACACTGATGATTGATAAACTTCGAGTTTCATACCAATTTTGAACGTTTTGTTCCATTAAAAAAGGTATATTTATACGAAGTTTTACACTTCATTCAGGTGATAATTAGTACATACTTGACTTTAGTCTATGAGTGAAATGGTAAGCATCATAGTGTACAGTTTTACCTCCCGTGTGATCACACTTTTGGCGTCTGTCGACTACAGATAAGCTACTTCACATAAAGAAATGAAATGCCTCATGTTTGATCAGCTTGATCCCAATTTTGAACTTAATGTCCACGATGAACTCTATTTGTATATGAACTTCCCCACTCCATTCTGGTGATAATTAGTATAAACTTGACTCTAGTCTGCGAGTGAATTGATAAGTCACGAGACTTCACTGACAGTTTGATTGATATAACATATGTACAGTGGACTGAGACGACAAACACCATATAATTTGGATATTATTGTTTAGTAAGCATCAGTACAGGAAGTGTAAGCTGGTGAGTAGAACTCTTCCGTTTAAGAAATAAAACAGCTACGAAGACTTTGATCAAACTTAATTCTGCTAATTTCAAGAATTTCGTGAGCAAAATGTACGGCTGACATACAGGTAGTATGTTTCAAGCTTCATTGCTCGTGTCAATGACGCATATTTTGTATATTATTGGCCTCGAATGTCTAGTCAGGTCATTGAGAAATCACATTTTATCGAAATAATATCTTATCTTAAGTATGGCTTTTTAGTTGAGTCCCTCCGATCACAACAATTTGGTCTTACACCCTCCATTGTATCGTTGTCTTAATAGCCACTGCAATATTGGGTCACTTGACCATGAGTTATGCACTGTTATAGTAAATATGCCCGGTGATCGAACCCCGATATCCCCACCCACCTGTCTTTTGTATACCAAACCTTAGGTCTGATCCCACGCCAGACAATGACCATTCACATGACCAGTGTGTACGACGTACTTTGGGACGTCCTGGTTGACCCACTTCCATGTGAACCCTGGGGTAAACACTACCTGGCTGTGTGGGTGGGGCTGATAGCGTGGCCGAACGTAGCAGTCCAAGTTTGTCGGCAAACAAAAGAAAATTCACACGGTGTTGTGTGACAATACTGGACAGTTGGTATAAATAGCTTTGTCATCAATTTACCGCAAAACTAGGGCGAAAAACGACTACAAGTTTCGTAAGAAACCTGTGTTACAAAAGAAAACAAAGACCGTGTTGTCACACATTTTCCGAACAATGAGTACATTTGAGACGGTTTGGGTTTATATTCTAGTTTTGCTATGTTTAATTTTAACTCCATGAGACAAGAATAAGATTTGAATGTCAAGCATGCAGATTGCAGTTATTCACTTCCTCTATTCTGACAAAGAATAGAACGTGCACATTTTCATCATTACACGATTTGTACATGTAATATCTTGTCTAGATATAATTCTATTCTTATTCTTGGTTTAGGAGAAAGTCGACTTTTTATCTGAGAAAAATAACGTACTTGTCTTCTATAACAACTATCTTCGTTTTTATTTGCTAATTCAAAATTTTAGGCAAATAAAGTGGAAAATGGAAAATAAATGTCTTTAACTGAAGAGACTTCTGAATGATTTCATTTTAAACTCGCAACACTACTAACACTAGAATAAACATAATAATAATAACTTCTGAATATCCTCTAGGTCTTTTATTGTCTCAAAAGATCAATTAATCAAGTAAAGTAGTCTCTGATATGCCTGGCGGGGGTCATTACAGGATAGACCTCCTTGGTCTAGCTGATGGTATCAATACTCTTCACTTTCATCAAGTCGCTATCTCACCCAGTAGGGGCCGCAAAGATATTAAGAATAACATAATAAACATGATAATCAAAGTTGATCGATAAGACATGTCATTTAAAATCACCACGTGAATATCATTAAGAATACATCTCTTGATGCATAAGAAACTATTTCCTTGCACCCAGGGCCCGAAGACGAAACCTTGACACTCAGTCTCCTTTATTAAATAGGGTGGGTTTCAATCAAATAGTTTAAAAATACTATGACATTCAGGCCAGACTGTGCATTGGGCTATATGTTACGAAGGTGGGAGAGATCAGACGAATTAACAGACATATAGGTTTGGATTTCTTCATTGACGACACTTGAGTTAGTTTTAAATGGCAGAAGATTACCATGTGTAAAAATGTGTAACGTAGACACTTTAAACTTTACCTGGATCAACTTGAGAAAGATACTTAACATTTTATACATCCAATCAGTGTGTATCATTTAAAAGGAGCGCGAATATAGCAAATACTAAAATGTATATTCGTTTTCGAATTTATGAATATATTGTTTTACCTTGTATAAAAAAAATAATCATACATTGCAGTCGGGATTTTGAAATGAGGGGAATAAGAATAATAGTGATATTCCATATAGATTAATCTTATCCAAGATGGTTACTTTCGTAACGTTTGATGGTTGGTGTGTAACGTTTGATGGGTGGTGTGTAACGTTTGATGGGTGGTGTGTAACGTTTGATGGGTGGTGTGTAACGTTTGATGGTTGGTGTGCTTATAAAAGTGTAGTTATGTATTATAATGGAATGTTATAATAATAATACTACACATTGAATTAACTGGTCATAAATATATCACAAAGAATAATTAGAAATACGAATAAATGCATAGTCTGCATAGTCATTTGTCATCGGCTTTTCATTTGGTGAACTAAGCGTTAATTGATGTCTCCTAATTGAGATGATTAATTAAACCCTACAAGTGACATGCACATGCAGCCCGATGATCCTGTCATTTGGTCAAACAGACGTTAGATTAGTCCACGTGGCATGACATCATCGTTAGGTCAGCTATCACATGTAAACATTGCATTGCACTGGAATGTAGAGCCATGAATATATCATACGTTAGGTATTCCTTACCTTGACATACATTATATACAGTGAAGTCTCTTATCCCTTTAACCCTTGATAGCAGAGAGGAGATACAATGCCGAAATCTTTGGGACATTTCAGAAATTGTAAAAGAGCATAAAACCGAATAATGTCGAGGATTTAAAATCGTTTAATCGTTTGTTTAGTTCCTCCGTTTGTTATGAGCTCTGAGAGAATCAATCTTATTGTTTTGTTGACTAATTTTGCGTTAGCGTAATGACACACACACCTTATTGTGACATACAGGACAACATGGGGAATTTCTAGAATGTGACACTGATAACTTTCTGCACTGACCTCTTCAGATTGACCATATCACTCACCTGCTGATTGACCATAAAACAATATGTTGTATCTGCACTCGCATGGCATCTCAGGGTCAACCTTACCGTTAGAGTTAGCAACTCTTGACAAATGACAGGGCTAGATGGAAAGATGTCAAATAGGCGCGTAGCCAGGCGGAAAATCTCCCCCCCCCCCCCATTTGAGATCCAAAATGCTCTAAATTTGCATAATTTTAAGCAATCTCAACAAATTTCTACCGCTTCGCGGCTATTGCTTTGATATTATCCAAGGTTGTCCCCCCATTTCAAAATCATGGCTACGCGCCTGATGTCAAACAACACTTCTACTTCTAGTTTAAGCTGTGAAACTCGCCCACTATATCTACATTTTATGTCATTAATCATTCTATAATTCCATGTATTTACGATTTAGAAAAGATCACAGATATATGACTCACACACACACATACGTATTAGAAATACGATAATTCTCGTTTCAAAAAGAAATTCTCGATCCTCTAACCCCTGGTTAAAAAAGGAGTATTATAATTCAATTACGAGCCACCGCACTCCTGTGCACCAGGCGTGTCTCGCAATATGTCAAACGGATCATTACATTGCCTACAAGAGATAACTACCAGAGCGTGTAATGCAAATATCGGCCTTTATTAAACTACAAATACCACCATGCGTGCTAAAGAAAGTTTTCAGATTCATACAAATATATTTTTCTAAAGCTATTACGTTATTGGATTGTTGGCATAAGATTACCCCCCTTTCCCATATAAAAAGCTTTCTTTAGAAAAGCTAAGTATGTATTTGTATTGTTGATGTTGACATCATGCGGTCCAATTCACAAGTACAGCAATTAATTTCTCTGGTTCCAAATTGAAATTCAGATATACATGATGAATACATGTCAAGAAATTTGATAAGCATGAAATCAGAATAACAAACATGCATGTTGATAAAAATGTCCAATGTACATGTCCCGTTGACACTGGCATCCAGCGAGAAAAAAGAATGCAAACATATCCACAGGAGATTAATTTCATTGTCATATTTCGCAAAATTTAGAAACTTCTAGATAGCGGGTATTTTACTTAGGATAGCATAACTTGTGAGAACGTGATTCCTTTGACTGTATTTGTTTAACATGTGCATTAGTTTAGTAATTTCTAGATTGAAGAAAGTTGGATATAATTCTTTATTGGACTCCTGTAAGTCACAACATAAAAACTAAAAGATTGTGAGTTTTATACTTCATGTTCTCAACCTAATCCACATTTCACCCCCAGTCATTCCAAGTTGAGTTCGTCCTAGTTGGTAAGAACGTCGATGAAGGGGGGGGGGGGGCGGGGGGAAAGGTAGCAAACATGTTGCGCACTTCTAGTAAGTGTTGTTAATTAAGACGAGATGCGAGACTAGCTTATCAATTCCAAGACGTTGAGGAAAAGTGCAAAACACTTAGTTTACTTTGTGCTGAACCAACCAAACCAGGTCTTGTGAGATCACATGGCGTGATGTGGGCCTTTTAGAGGTAAATCTACATGTTTGGTGTCCTTAGATCATCGCTAATGTCAGCCAATTCATTCCGTTACCTCAGTTACTTAGATTTAAAGCAAATACACGTGTATTGACAAGCCAAGACAGTTTGAGGACACTGTTCTTTGGGGGTAAAGTGTATTTAGTAATCAAGCGACGCCAAAACTGCGCCCTCATCAACTTTGATTCTAGGAAAAAAGTGCAAAAACGTAGATCATTTTGTGATGAAACAGTTGAACAAAGTGTTTTAGATAACATAAAGAGATGTAGGCATTCTAGGATAGAGACTAGAGGTCTGTTTGATTTGCTTGGATCATCACAAATGTCAGCCAATTCATTTCATCTTTACAGCTAGATTTAAAGCAAATAAATGTGTATTTGCAAGTCAAGACTGTTTGAGGATGATGTCTTTTGGGGAACAGTGTATTTAGTGTTCATCCGGCGCCAAAAGTTGCGCCCTGAGGTTAGAGCATAGATATTTGTACTTTGCGGGCGATTAACCTTAAGAAGGCAAACCTGACCTATATTTAAGTCGTATGATGACTATTAAATTACCTAAGAAGAAATGTCCTGTTGACTTAACTCTTGCAAACTCAGGAAATTGTATTTAATTTGATTCAATTAAAATTCGAAAGAGAACGAATTAAAAAAATTACTATAAACTTCAAAGAAGGAGTAGTAGATATGAAAAGTAAATACAAAATAATGATATTCGCTTTTCTAAAGGTTAGACACAGCACCTGGTCATATTGATGGTAGCAAAGTTATTAGTGATTTAATTTGTCCAGTGTGATTCGCGGTCTTATTGTATGTATATGGATGTGAGACGTTCAATTCGGTGTTCTTGTTTACTCAATTCAGCTATACACATTATTCATTACTTCTTGTATCATTGAACTCTTTCTCGTTTACCCAAACAACACAACGACATCATTTTATCATTAAAACGATCATTATCGTCAACAACAACAACAACAACAACAACAACAACACAACAACAACAACAACAACATTTATTTCAGAAGTCACAGCGTTTTGTAACTAATAACTAACTATCAATAGTGTCATATCGCCATTAAAAGCCAATGGTATTCTCTAGAGAGCTTGTTTAGTTGAAACCGTTATTATGACATGATCCTACTTCCTGTCGTCAGTGTCGCCCAATTAATAAAACAAGTCAATTAAACAATATTTACAAGATACAACGTGTCACTGACGTCACTGTCAACATTTCCCACCAGACCAGACTGCTGACAGATAACATGATGTGAGTGACGTCACGATGTACCTTCTGTTATTCAGTCAATCATTAGTTCCGTCGTCTGTCTTCTAGGACGTGTAGCATTGTTCAATTGTTACGGTATGAAGTTTTATTGTTTCTAAGAATAAACCAAAAGCTAGTAATCTGATCTTTGTCAACTAACCAACGTACACTCTTATTTAATCGTTAGTTAGTTAGTTTGTTTGTTTGTTTGTTTTGTCCATCTGTTAAAAGCTCTAACAAATTCAACTTTTATCAAGCGACTAATTTCTAGTAAGCAAACTGTTTTACATACTCATGTTTTATAACGACCGTTATCCGACTTCAGGTGGTACTCTTATATTAAGAATGCTAGAGTAACAAGTAACAACTAAACAGTCCCGTGTTCAGTTACCAGGTGTGAAATCTTCAGTGATTTCAGATGTGTGAATGTAAACATATTCAATAATCTGCACAGTGTTCAGAACAATTTTAACGTTAGATTATATTCTTACCGTGTACTTTATTTAGTTTATCGTGTTTTACGCTCTTGCCAATAACAGAATGTTGTACTTGGTTTTATGAAAGGCAGATCCTCTATTAACGTCCAGGGAGATAACCAGTGTAGAGCGATATTAAGCATAGGTACTAGCAGGATTCAACTCAGGTTCTTTCACATGTTAGGTGCAGACGCTATTCTAAGACCACCAAGCCTTAATTTGTTCACTTTGGCCATTTTAAATTCTAGCAAAGTTACACAATTCAATGCTTACGCAACCGACATACATACAGCAACTAACTTTCTGTTAGTGTTGATGTTTATTGACAGACCTTGTAGTGTTATCAGCACTGACCTTTTAGAATAACGGAATTATTATAAAACTTGAGGAATGTGGGTTTTGTCATAATGTGAGTGTTTGTCATGTCATATTAATACATCATTCGCCACAAGTCTGCTTTGGTTTGACATTCTTCTGTTACATTCCACGTGGCATGTATTGATTGGCTGATTATTTGCTCACTGACATCAGTTTCTAGAATAGACAAATGCTGATGTTTATTTCTATCACAGTGGAATTTATTTTCTCGTAGGAGTCTATCTAATTTCAAAGCTTTGAAGAAAGTCGAAACGAAGAAAACTCTTTGTGTAACAGATTGATTTTTGATTTTTTTTTATCTAAATGTGAAATATGATTAAAAAACAGAATTGGAATAAGAAATAAAATATTGCTCAAACAACGGTAATGTGTTGCATATTACCGTTGCAAATTACCGTTGATTGGGCAATGTTTTTCCTCGGTAATGTGTATTGGCACCTTAACTTATTTAACGCAACAGTGAGTGTCTCTCGCAATGCTGCTTGACATAAAATATTGAAATTGATTAAAACTCAAACATGCAACTGACTGCTGATAACTGTTTCTAACATTGTGATTTTTATGTTTACCACAATTACTAATTTCCAAATACCTTTCCCCTTTCAGAAAGAAAACCCCATTGCATGCTCCCAGTAGAGCTGAGATGACTTAACAAGCAGACAATACGAGGCAGAATGAGGAGATCGTATTGACTATAGCATGCTATCATTGTGTGCTCACCACTTTATCAAAACATTTGTGCTGTGTTTATTGGAGTATAACACCTGATCGTATTTGAAGAGACGCATGTAATTCTAAAACAAACAGGTATTAGACTTTGTGTATGAGTAGGTACTAGAGTACAAGTGGAGGATTAGATAGGATAAGTCACTTCAGAATTCTACACTACAAAGGAATTTATTTTTACGTTAAATTTCAGTCTTTGATGTGGGACATTTCTACATTCTAGAACATTCCAGAACATTCCATCTAATTACGGTATTTACTAACTGAATGTTGTGCACGGCTTGACAAACTTAAATTTCCCAGGAATATTATCCACACAGCTGTTTTAAGTGTGAAAACTTTTATACTTTGGTTTCTTTTTAAAGTGTGATTAGTGCAAACAGACAAATATTGATATTTCCATGCTGCACGTTGACATTATTTGCATCTTAACATCGGATTATTGACACATCCGGAATTTCGCTGTGAAAAACGTTTGATTCTATAAAGACAGTGGAGTTTTAACATGAGTGCAAGGTCGCTTACAGAACGTAGTTTTTGCATTTTTGGATAACTGAAAAGACGAATTTAAATTCAACCAACAAGCTGCTTCACTGAGATGGGTGCCAACCAGTCACATGGTGCCAATGGAGATTTGTCCAGACATGAACAGTTTAGATGTGCAGAAGGAAACAACAAGAGAAGTAAAGGTGAGTTGTGTTCATTAATTGTATGTATAGATTTAAGTTTTATTTGAAATTTAGTCATAAACGAATATCTTTTATATCCCATTGTATCCTTAAATTAAGTTAAACTGAAAAAGGTCGAGCTTGTCGTTTCAAAGAGTTTGTGTTGGTTAGATTTTACTGGGCGTTATTCATGTAAACATATTCGTATGATTTAAAGTTGATAAGAGAAATTAAATAATGGAAAATTTAAAAATGCAATGTTTTAAATTTCTTAAATTTACCATAAGTCTTAGAAGCATCGAATACCATGTTGAATATGGCTATCCAATCGTAGACCTGCCAAATACCATGTTGAATATGACTACCCCAAAATAAACCAATTATCAATACAATCGTAGACCTGCCAAATACTATGTAGAGCATGGCTACTCAAATCGTAGGTACACCAAATGGCTACCCCAAATCGTAGATACATCGAATACCATGTTATATATGGCTACTCTAAGTTGGAGATGTATCACACACTGTTTGGTACATTGATACCACAAGTCTAAGATACATCAAAATAACATGTGGTGAATTGCTACCCTAAGTCGTATATACTTTTTTTGTAAGTTAATGCGTTTTTAGTTAAGTGCTCCCCATATTTAGTAGTTTAGAATCTGGGGGCCTGCAATGGAACTCATTACCCCCCTCCCCTCCCCGGACTTTATGTTCGTGTAAAGATAGACTAGTTTTACCTTGCGCCACGTGATCAGAGTTTGTGTAGGCAATTAGAGTAGACATTACCCCATCAAAGTGTGACTATGATGTGAGGCTAATAATGGCCATTGTTTTAAACAATGGAGTGTATCAGTTGCAGCTGTGTCCATTGTTACGGTGGTCAGAGATCTGGTTTGGTCGCAGCGTGTGAACGTCCAATATGGAAAGTGAATCTTCCCTAAATTATGGACATTAAGTTGCTATCGCTATTAATCAGTTGTTAAGGTCCGTTATGCAGACGGCTGGTGATGACATCTAGGGAAACACGAGTCCTTACTGGCAACTGGTTTTGTCGGTTACACCAAAAACAATTATATTGCTATTATACTCATGTAAACGATATAGCAATATCGAGTGTTATTCTCTTTGAACCATTTGTTCGCTAAGTGAACTTTTAGAGATACACTGTATACTTATACCCCCGTAAAGTCTCAGTGATATTTAATCAGCCTGACCAATAAAATAAAAGGTCATCATCCAAATGATAAAGCGCGCATGAATGCATGCCCTAAAAATATATATTGACCTATAGTAAAAACCAAAACAAATAAAAAATAAATTCATAAACACTAATTGGCATTGACCTTGACCCGTTAGGTTGTCGTTCAAATAATATAGCATAAGAGGACAGCAATTATCATCCATATCACCCTTCGACTCTAATTTTGCACACTATTCAATGCTTAAGTAAATTATGTGACCCCATTTTGAACTAAAGGGGTTGTCTTTGGCAAATAAGCTATGTTTGAAGTGATCAAGCGAAGGTCGTTCAAGTATTGTTGCCAAGGCCGTTAAGATTTAAAGGTTTTGACAGTTTTAAATGTGTAATTCAGAGAGCAATATAACCCTAAGAAACAACGTCAGATATTATTAATCTAAACTATTCAGATCAACTTTTGTTTATCAGAATACTTTGATAATTTCATGTAATGATGTAAGTTTTTACTAACAACCTTTACTTGGTTCAATTTATTCGGTTTATTTAAACATGAGATACATATTTGAAATATAATTATATTATTTTTTAAATGGACGTATGTAGAATAACACCATAAAGTAATGGAATGAAACAAAGCAAAAAAGAAAATATTTCATCTCCAAAGAAAAATGTGTGGCCAACACACATATCTGGGAAGAAAATAGATTTAGCCACAGAGTCTATAATATGGTTCTGTCATATAATAAAAAGCACTGAGATTAAAGAGTCGCACACTGGAAGGCGGACACGTTCAGATTAACTTGAGCTAAAGAACAGATTTATGAGAAGAGTTCACCGTTCAATGTTTTTATATATGCTTTCTGAACTCTTGTTTGTCGAAGTCAAAAGCTCACTCACTTAACTCTTTGTTTAAACGCAATATAAATTGCTTTCTGTAACATCGAATCTCTTGATAAACAATGTCATGATCACTGAGAAAGCCATTCTCAAAAAGGTTATGTAACAAAATGTTTCTTCAATATGCATGACAACATATGATTTAATGATGCTATTCTAGAATTATCATATAATAGTTTTAATAAGTGAATATATAGGTAATAAATGTCATTATAGTTGCCATTTAATCAAACTCATATCAGCTTTAAGCTTACACGTAACAACTTATTGAAATAACTATAGATTTCGACAACAAGATAAAAAATCAAGTGCCAGTGTAATAGAGAAAGTGACGCCATTTCTCGACTCGCCCGAGAGTTTTTCTACGTGTTAATAAGGGGAAAAAATATTACATGAGTCGTATGGCGTCATGCTTTCTTTTCGACTCGCTCGGAGCTTTAATTCTCTAAACTCATTAAAGATGACCAATAATGATAACGATCTGTTTTCGTGATATCAAGCATCACATACTTAGTTAAATCATCAAAAAATTGCCATTGATCAGTTTTTGACAGTTACAAAATAGCAGTTAGTAAAGAAGTTCCAATTAATGGTCCAATTTTATGTTTAGAGATAGTGAATGATATATATATAACGTATAACCAATCAAACATAATAGCATCAGAGCAAAAGAATGTTATCGTATATGTCAAATCGTCATTACCCAGTTAATAGAAATAATGTTATTCGTATTTGAATTAAAAAATCTTGTCGTATGAACAATTTAAGGATGTTGTAAATCTTAACACTTTCTGTTTTTGCCGTTCTGTTTGTTTCAATGATGACCCTACCAAACAAGATAACAGATGCACATTTTACACAGGGGCCATAAATAAGAACATAAATGTGTTACTTTCAACACATAAGGCGTTAATCCCATGCCCAGATGTTAAGCCTCGCTGTCAGAGAAAAAACGTATCATTAATTAGTAGTAAAAAGTAGAATAGTCATCAGAAACAGACGCGTTGTGTTAAGATACGTACTATTACTATCTGGGTTTAACTTAAATCTTTCGGAGTTATGAACCTTTATCTAAAGCTTTAACTTTCTATACTTAAATAATATCATTAAAATGTTCATATTTTGATAATTTTCTCTCGATTATTGTTAAGGCTCCCTTAAATGTTTAATGATAAAACAATGTTGTTTGTCTCCGACACCATTACTATTCAAAATTGTTGAAACGTATTTAGTTCTCATCATATTTTTCTTCTTTACAGGTAAACCTGGGACCCCAACAAGACCAAGTGTAGTTAGTACCACCCACAACTCTGCCCTTATTTCTTGGCTACCTCGTCACTCAAACGGCAACCACATAATTGCCTACACCGTGGAGATATGTGAGGTCAACCTACTGGGTGGAGGTGACAAAACCTGGAAGACTTTAACCAAAAGTTGTCAAGCCACTCGTTACGAAGCTAAATATCTTACTCCAGGTGCAAGTTACGTTTTCAGGATCAGAGCTGAGAATGTTTACGGCACAGGCAAACACAGTCCAACCTCAGAGGTGGCAACTATCAGTACCCTCGAACACGAGGAAGACTGTTCAGAGAGATTATGTACAGAGCCCACTAACAATGACACTAACTCGCCAGAGAAACGCCAACCTGCCATTAAAAGACGACATAGTTTTAATGTTCACATCGATGGTAGAGTTCAATCCTTGCTAAATAATTCCAATCAGAAAGTTCCAGTAAGTCCAAGCTGTGACCCTCAGTCATCTCCATCATTATCTCTCACACGTTCTTTAAAAACAAATTCCCTAACTCGTCAGCAGTTCAGTCGAGCATCTTTGAACTCTTATCGGAAGACATCAACGCCGATAATGCTGCCAGGAACTGGCACTGATTGCTTACATCGGTTACGGGAATCCCGAAACACTCTCCGCACTAGCAATTCTGACTACGGTATTTCATTAACCACGGACAGAAGTCCGAAAAGTAGATTTCGTGAATCACGGAGTAGCATAGGCTCAAGTATTTCTGACACTCCTAGTCCATCCATAGTTAGAGTTGACACAAGCAGGAAACAACGTGGATCACGAGGGAGTCTTCAATCTAGCACTTCTGATTTGACCGTATCCAACTCACGTGATGAAGGCAGCAGCGCCAATGTCTCTAGAGACGGAAGCCTCCTTGACTGTAGTATGCTCTCTGAATGTCATGAGCTTAGACAGTTCTTGCAAGGTGACAGTAAGCTGTATCAAGACTTTAGTACAAACCTTCATGACGATAGTGATCTCAATATAAGCAAACTTGGTGACCTTCTCACCACTCTTGATGGGTCTGAAAGCAGCACCAGCAGCACCACCAATAACCAGATCTTGTCCCAAACTTCATTCGACGATTCTTACGACGATGAAATTACTCGGTTTAAGAAGAGTTTGAAGAACCTAGACTTATCTGAGGGGAAATCGAAAATGGAAGAACTCCAAGACAAACTGCAATTATCTGATTCAGGGTTTTCTCAGACGGATTCTACCAAGGATTATTACGAAAGTCTTGAAAATCCCTGGGAGAAAGAAACAACTGTTGATGGAGTTTCCCAGCGTATCATGTCTGCACCTTTCTGTGATGACCTTAAAATGGCACTCTATGCTCGGAATGTTCCATCTACGAATGCCTATCACAGAAGGCCGTCGTTGCCAAACTTTATCAATGAATCCGAAAATGAAGGTAGTGATTTTAGGGCATTGAGAAATATTCTTCAGTCAGGCAGTATGATAGTAAAGACATCTCGTTCTCAGCCTGACATTGTCGGGATGGTTATGGGGGACGGAGTGAAGTCTCGTATGCTGACCAGAGCTCGTCTGACCACAATACAAGACGCTAATGAGGAAGATGACCCCGTGCGAGTGACCACATTGTGATGAACTGATATTTCTATAGCTTGACATGTTTGTTAGTTCAAGTAACTCATGTAGTTTGGAGATTTCACTCAAAATGTTAAGCAACAACAGACAGCTTAGGTACAAGTCTCACGTCAAAAATTGTAAGCAATTATTGTGAAACACTGTAAACTTTTTATTTTATCTTTTATATGTAAGATCTAAACTAGTAGTACGTGTACGTGTCGTTGTACATTCTAGTTAAATGAGTATGTTATCTTTTAATGTATAAATTGGACAAACAGTCTCGGTGATGAGTCGGGTCTAATGACACAATGTCGACCCTGATCTTATAGAATCTCAGTGCTATTAATGACATTTTGAGTGACGATATGCATGTGAGTGACGATATGCATGTGAGTGACGATATGCATGTGAGTGACGATATGCATGTGAGTGTAAGTAAGAATCTGGTATGAGGAGTTACACGTTTTTATGATTGTTTGGTATGTAACAAAAAATCTCTGTAATGTAGTGCAATAAATAGATGGATGTGTTTGGGTGTGTTTTAAGAGATTGGGGGTCCCATCCCTCCCTCATACGGAGAGCTGGGCTTTAGGACCGGTATCTTATTGAGTTTTAATTAATGTAATGACTATATGTGTACTTTCCTTAATAAATTAGATTGTTGACATTCACCACCAGAACGTTTATGAACAATATTTACTTATAAAAATCATATAAAAGGGAAATTTCAATGATTTTCAATAACGAACTTAGGCATAATATGATGAAGCATGAGAAAATGATGAAGTAATGCCCCTGGACTGGATATACTATCGGGTTACATAGAACAGCCACTGTTTTCAGATTAAACATAGTTCAGCAATTAAAGTAAGTGAGAGGCGTCTGATATCTAGCAGTTTAACACATAGACGTCTTTGAGTTTAAGTAAAGTATGGCATAAAATGACAGAAGCTTATTTAAGCCGTTCGGACCAGACAGAAATATGATCATTTATCGATCAGCAGAATCACAGAATTACACATATAAAAGATTTGAGCCTGCATTTCGTAATCTGTGATTATCGTCAGAAATAAACATCGATATAATATAACTAGAAATTATGGATTATGAATCAAATGTGTAGTGCTGTGTGTGTTTGTCTGTGTGTGTTTGTGTGTTTGTATGTATGTATAAGTAAGAGTGTACACGAGAGTCTTTGTCTTTGTGTAAATGTGTTCACCTGGCATGAAAGGTAATTTTTTGTTAATTTTGTTTGTACTGTAAATTGATTTATAAAAATATCAAACACACAGATATCACTCGATCTATTCATTTGTGAAGTTCGTTTGTTCAATTATTGGTCATCATGAAAATACATCCTGATTTAATCAAGGTTCTTCATTTCACTAATGAGGTCGTTAACATCCTTTCTGTAACTAATATTAATTATTTATTCTTGAATTCTCCCTGGAATCCAATTAATATCCTCTACATTAGGACTGATTTCAGTTTCTCTTGAACCAATGATAGTAGAATTCTATCTTATTGACACTGTAGAATATTAGCTCTGATTGTACAAACATTTGCTACATAATCTCTCTCTCTCTCTCTCTCTCTCTCTCTCTCTCTCTCTCTCTCTCTCTCT
>JAUUEB010062077.1:0-15862 GCA_032362205.1 Clione limacina | reverse complement strand
CTCACCCTGTAGTCCCAGACAACCACCATGCTTTGGTCCCCACCACTGACCAACCTCTGGTCGTTGATATGAAGACACCTGACCACGCCAAAGTGCTCATGTAAACTGCCCAGTGGCTGACCTGTAATAAGAAAATAGAGAGTTGTGTTTATTTTCACAACATTTTAACGCTGGAGTAAGCAAAGTCAGGAGTACCCGCTTGCATGAATGCAAAACTTAGTAAATATATTTAAAAGAAGACAACAAAATATTTTCTTATCAGTGATTGTAATTCCCATGGACCCGACTCGGCAGGCAGTATTCAGCACTAGTTATATACGTTGTCTACGCTAAAGATCCCTTGGTGGTTTGAAATAGAAGGAAATGTAGACGACAACAACGCCATTCAGGCAAAATTAAACGTCCTACGTACTGACTGTTATTCTAAATAAATAGTACCTTCTGAATACGGATAGCGGCCGAAGGAAAGCACCAAATAGTTAACCAAAACATGTTCTTTGTTTGTTCACTCATTGTTCAAAGTGATGAATTACTTTAGGGATATAACAACATTTGGTGGTTCATGGTGCTCAGACAATGACAAATACTTAAAATAGATTATTTATTGGAAACACCGTAGAGTTGTAATAAACATGATCAGAATCTAAAGACGCCGTCCAAATGACAAGCACTCGGGTCAGTAGAAGACGGACCGTGCGCTGGTCAAGGAGGGGTAGACAACCATGAAGACACAAAAGTTTTGCTGTCACGTGGTCTCATGGAAAGCAGATTGAGACGTCGCCGTGGTAACCGCACAGAATCTCTTGACACTTTGACAATCCTAAGTGACTTGCAAGCTTCACAGCTTCTCCACGGGGCATATGGATTAGGTCTTAATGAAGAAAAAATGGAACGAACATGCGGGGACATTCTCTTTGTATGACTTCGTGTCTGATCAAGAATTATTTTTGTAACCAGAATGGTTCTAAATTGAAAGAAATTATTCCCAAGTGACATTCTAATTGAAAAAATATCATGCTTTCACCCAATTTAGAAGAATAATACATCGCCGTATGGTGCGTAAGTCCTAGAGTATGTAGACATTTGAGATATTGTTGGCACTCAAAAGAATACAGGAGTTATATCAAATACATCTACGTTAAGTATGTATTGCTTTCAAGATACGAATTTTACACGACCGAATAGTGTGGAGTTTAAAGAACTTAAACATGTTTATTTTTTATTTAGACTGATGAACATCAAAGATATTGAATTTATTTTTGTACAGTCCAATGGTTGTGGACATTTTTCAGAAAACATATGGTCGGTGACACGACATATCAAAATGTTAGTTTGCAGAATCCTTTCGTTTGATAACATTAGAAGGGCATTGTTCATGTTTTTTTTTAATTTTCTCCGAAGCGATATTGTAAATCAAACCGAACTTTGAGGACAATGTACGTGGACAATTCCATCATACATCAATCAAACAAATCCCATGTAGTGCACCACTATCGCGTTATCAGACGACATCCGCTTTTGTCAGAGTAACTTGCCCTTAGTTTGAGACATGATATTGGAGAAAGATTATTACTGAAAGTAGAACGAGTTGACTTCCGGTTTATTCTCGTACTTTATACTTAGGTCACTATCCAAGCAAACTGTATTTTAGGTCACTATCCAAGCAAACTGTACTTTAGGTCACTATCCAAGCAAACTGTACTTTAGGTCACTATTCAAGCAGGGTTAAAGGGTTAGGAGTAGGTATATAGAAACAAAAAGCTTGGTTGTGTTCCTATGTTATCCGCCATCTTGATTATCCGAACGTTTTCAGTTAAAAGCACTGACCCTGTCATTTAGCCGCCATCACATATATTTTCGTACAACCAAAATGTGCCACAGACAAGGAGATTGTGTGTTTCATTTTAAGAAACACATATGTCTTTGGTAACTTTTGCAAGTGATTTATTATCGCAAAATGACACCCTTTTCCCCCAAAATAAAGCGCTTGGGAATAAAAAGGAGTTTTACAGTATTTGTTATTTCTTTTAGACTGGTAGATAATGACTTTGTTGTATTTTCATTTCGAGATTGTGCTTAATATGACTTTCATGTTTTTATTTATGGCTTCTAAAAACACGACATTTTAAGCAAAGTCACACTCAAAAGGAATTGCGGTCGTTAAAACCATAAGAAGGTGTTTTTATTAAGATATAGATTTAAAGCTTAGATAATCCTGTGGAAAATGTTCTGATTTCCTATGAATTTCAATTGCTGTAATTGCTAACAACCTTGTTTATTCTAAATGAATCATATATATCAATGCGTATTGACCAGTTATGATAACTTGTGTATAGGAAAATTCGGGATTATTACAAATTTGAAGGGGTCCAGATATTTGGAACTATCAAAACCTATTCCGATAATATTGTGAAACCTTATAGTCGTGTTTTGAATTGAAACACATCATATTTTACATCCATGTACTATGTTATTTTCAAGATGTCTATTTTAAATGGTTATTTCTCTTATATTCTGTTTTGTTATTAGATATTTGTTTGTGAATAGCCATGTTAGCTTTTTAATACATTTACTTAAGGTTTATTTTTGATAACGGTTAGCTAAGACAAAATTACTTCCTGAACTAACTTTCGATGAAACATAACTAACTTTGATATAATTCCTATTAAAATAAATAAATATGCCATGCGAGTAAGCCTACTAACAAAGCGGGAGGTCGCGGGTTCGATCCCCACGGTGAGTATTGTTCTTTAAGGCGACCGCCAAATTGAATGTCTTTACGGGAATTTGTAAATCTGCTTATTAATATATGCTATTACTTGAACTTACTTTTGAGCGTGACTGCATGATGTTACTTAACTGACTGTGATATAATTATTTTGAAAACATAAATGACCTGAATGTTTTTAACTATTTTACTTCAAAATAAATGCTGCATGTGAGTCGCATCAAAAACGTTTTTCTTTTATTGTTAAAGAAATGGAGATTTCTTAGAGGGTATCGGGTCCAAATCCTAGTGAAAATAGAGAAATTAAAATTGAATATCTTAAGCTAACTGTCCAATGCGTAACCTGTTAGACTCTTCTAGAATGCCCAAAGCTATGGCAAACACGGTTGCACTTAGGCACACAAAATTATGCGGCATCCCAGAAAATGACATCCATGATGTCAATACGTTTAATTGGTAAATCAGTACATATAAGAGGAGATATAATGCAAAAGTATGAAATAACTATCAGGAATATAGATTAATAATCTGTTTTAAAAATTCTTTACTTTATTATTAAGGCAAAGAATTATCGGCGCTTTAATGTCGTAATAGTTAGAATCAAATAACGGCTATAAAAACTAACGCAATGATTGTTGGCATTAACTATTTGAGGTGATTCTGAGATGACATAGATCAAAAAAATGTTCAATGTTGTATCTTCTTTGTGTTCTTGCATCTGAAATAAGATTAATAAGGCTTTGACACATATTTTGAAGTACGTCATCATTTAAAGAATTTATTACCGCGCAGATTCTAGATGGCGATGTCATATGTGTATGTAAAAATAATGTCCTGTGGCTGTACTCATAATGTTCAAGATGTCTGGCTCATAGCCTTAAATAGGAATACATTTCTTCTTCGTCGTAATTTTACCGACTAAAACAATCATAGTTTACATTCACATCTCAAAGTAGTCTCAGGTTTGGCTTTGTATTCTTTGAGCTTGTCTTATTCTTAATTTGTAATGAAATTATATTTCACCATGCAACACCGCACTAATTGCATAACCAGGATTCACCCATTTGATATTTGAATTTCAAATATGAAAAAATCAAATTTCAAACACTACCAAAAGTAACAGATTACTTTTACTGGTTTTACGCTATATCGACTATTCAAAGACTTTTCTGACAACTTGTACAATACGAAGAACAGAAAATCGTCATCTTTTTTCATCATAAAAAGACTCTAATTCACATCATCATTATTATAGGGGGCGCGATGGTCGAGTGGTTAAGGGGACGGATTTTTATAAATGGCTGTCTGAAATATTAAAGCATTATCATTGCCTTCCAGGGTATAGGCCACAAACAAACACTTTTCACCTGCCTCTATCTTTGGCAATATTTTTAATTTCAGTCCAAGAGCATCCGCTCATTTCCCTATCGCTTTCTGTGCATATTTTCTATTTTTCTCGTGGCCTACCCCTTTTCCTTGTACCCTGTGGATTCCATTCCAGTGCCCTTTTTATTATGCTGTTGTTTGACTTTCGCAAGGTGTGTCACATCTAACGCCATCTGCGTTTGTCTAGCTCCTGTACAAACTCTTCTTGTTGTGTCCTGTCCCACAACTCAACATTTCTGACTTTGTCTGTCCATCGAATCCTAAGGATTTTTTCTTAAACAGTCATTGATGAAGGTTTGGGGTATCTTGGTGCACTCGGTTGTTGTAGTCCATGTTTCACTACCATATAGCAGGACAGACTTTGCATTTGAGTTGAAAAGCCTGAGCTTGGTGCGGATTGTGATCTTCCTGTCCTTCCATATCTTGTTATGTGGGGACGGTGCTTACCGCTCATTCTAAATATATTTCATTATCAGTGATTGTATTTACCTCTAGATTCTACTTGGATCAAGGCCCTAGTCCTATCGGAGACGGACAATTAAACGTAGGTCCCATGTGTGCGTTACTCACGCTACATGTCTCTTGGTGGTTGAAAGTAGGACCATCCGGGAAATGCTCAAAATGTCAACGGCCTATCCACAAACAGTAACACTCTGACAGTCTAAATCAAAAGGACCTTTTTAAGATTGATAGCGCCTGCCCTCATGGCGAGGGAACCACTTAAGTGTTAACGCAAAACTTGTGTAAGCAAGACGTGTGTTTGGCAGAAACATGAGATTGTAAAAAGGAGTACACTCAAACAAAATTTAATTTACAATAACAACTTACTCCGTTCGAGCTAAAGTGAACTAACAAAACAACAAAAAGACAACATCATCATGATAACCAAATCAAGTAAAAACTGGTATACAGCATACATTCACTTTATTCTTACATAATTATTAAATGCTTTATTCATTTAATAACATTCAAAACCGACTCATCTATAATACGGTTAATACAGTTTCAATGATACATTTGTGTAAAAGTCGCAAAGGATCAAAGAAAACACTCAGAAAATGTATTATCATTTTTGGTTCTTTTGCACTAGCTTCAAAAAAATAATGTAATTTTCACCTAATGAGATAAACGTTTGATGTTTACATATAAATAATATTTTTATTTTATTCACACCTTTAATGGACGTTTTAACCTTGTTTCTTGTAATATATTATATAAAAGTGGTCGTCCTTTATGATTTAGTATTGTGATCTTACATTTACCCCTTTTACTCCAACATCCAAAAAATTGTTGATTTGCATCGTCCCCAAACGTATGATTACTTAAATTCCAACAAATTACACATGAATATTCATAACTTCAAACTCTCAATTAATTGAAAACAAATACTTTTGTAGAAACACAAACATTCGGTGATTAAATTCATGATTTACGTAACAAAGAAATGCAATATTAAGTAAAGTGGTAAAGACAATAAATCAATATAACAAAGCCCATGTTTGTTTTCTTTTTTATACTTGCCTTTATTCTTAGGGAGAAAAGTGCACAAAGTTATACAATGTACAATTGGTCATCACAACTCTGGCTTCAAGCTATGCAATGTACAATTGGTCATCACAACTCTGGCTTCAAGCCCATATGCATCTGTTATATCATGCAAGCTTTGAAATTTACTTTTGTGTGTTATGTGAAGCTCACAAATCCACAATGCGGCATTCAGAATTTGAACTAGACAACCATACTTATAGTTGTTTTAACACGTAATGAACATTTACCTATAAAAACAATCTTTATAAAAGAGTGGTTGACGCCAACACCATCAAACAAGATTTACTTCAAAATCAAATTGTCTGCTATACATGCGCTATCAATGAATCTGTGTTTGCTATAGAAATGTCATCCCAAACTTGATACAACACAGGCTCTCGTTTTAAGTGTGGATGAGATGTATTCATGTTTGACAGATAGATCCTTTATAAGGATTTAACAAAAATGTTTCAAACGGTTACCAAAAGCATAAAAAAGTGATACATTTGTGTGCAAAGTTTGGTTAGAATTGGTTATCTTAGAACTAAAAATTCAACTGAGAATTAAAGAAAAGTGAAGGCAATACATATGTCTCGCCTTAAGAAGTAGCTAAGACAATGACAACGAATTTTATTAGACGATTTTTTTTTCAATTCATGAACATCATAATTCAATTGCAAAATTAGAAAGGACAATATGATTAAAATGATATAACACTTTCGATGAGAGCATATAACAAATGATTCATTAAAAGTTCGCTCATTTGTTGCTGTCATTTTAGTAGAAGAGTGTTTGAATTGGCTGAAAAGAAGTATCATTGCCAAGAATGTATACAGCTGTCTTCGACATTCTTATAAGACGAAATGTTGTCGAAAGTGTAAGAATGACGGTATTATTCCATGTTCTTAACCTGTGTAACCCTTCTGGTGATGCTTACTCCAAAATGGGTCATGGGCCGATATAATTAGAGGGATAATGGTTACTTTTAGTTTATTTTAAACTTGAAACGTTTGTTTAGTTTAGACGAAAGCAAATTGAGGTCAGAGTTTGTATGGTTCCTCCTTAAATGGGTAACTAATAGCCAGATAATGAGATACTAAATCTTGTTCACTTTATATTAGCCGTTCGGTGATATGCTGATGTATTGTTTCAAATACTTTTTATATTTTTTAAAACATTTTAACGATGAGTTTTATTCATTTTTTGGTATAAAGATAATAATATTATCAGGTAATAGGACTGCCCTTTCTTGTCAACTACGACATCGGACCAAACACAAAAGATTTTTTTTTAAATTGGTAAGTGTGTACTATTCAACGATAGTAATCTTTTATATTACTTGAACCGTGTCATTGACCTGTTTATTACGTCCATATACCCTAAATATAAGAGACATAACAGTTAACCCTATCTTACTGACTTGAACTAAGTATAACCGATACGAACATAAACAGCGGTATTTCCTTTAAAAAAAAAGTAAGGGGGGTCTCTTATTAATGTTACTGACTCGAATATTAACCATATAATAAAACATACGTGTAGTCTGTATACACTATCACTTTAATACTTCATTTGGGTCGTAAAAATGTGTATTTGTTGCAGTCAGTTTAAATCATTTCTCTATTTACTGTTTGATAAAGAAGGTTTTCTCTAATATAAACATATACGTCACTACCGGCACATTCAAATACACATTGCTAAACAATGGTTTATAAACGTGTTAAAGGCATCAATGTTTTGTGAGAAATAATTTCTAACATCAAAGTATATTTCATACATTTAAAACATTTTGAACATTTCAAACATTTCAAACATTTCAAACATTTCAAACATTTCAAACATTTCAAACATTTCAAACATTTCAAACATTTAAAAATTTCAAACATTTCAAACATTTCAAAATTTGAAACATTTCAAAAAATTCAAAAAATTCAAACATTTCAAACATTTCAAACCGTTTCAAAATTTCAGACATTTCAAGAATTCAAAAAATTCAAACATTTCAAACATTTCAAACTTTTTATTCGTTCAAGAAAAAAGTGTTGTGGTCGTCACAAAACCATTACTTTTTCCAGTTTTACAGTGTGCACTTTTTGTTTAGATTGCAGTTTTTTGTATTTGCACACATAATAATGTTATCAGCGTATAACAGAATAAAACGTTGCAAGAAAACATCCATATCATTATGGCCATTCAATGCATATGACAACTACTTGATAAAATGATAACATGTAACTAAATATATGCTTATTTATCTCCCGGCCACGACTGTCCTTCTTTCCAAGCAACAGACATTTTGCCCCACACATTGCCGACTGGTCGGACAGGATCCAACCATAAACGTCTTCGTTGACCTTCGCTTGTAGCACTCCCCACCCTGGCACTGCCGACAGTGACGTTCCCAACAGTGGTACTTCCTATTGGTTCCTGTGAATAAAGGTTTTATTTGTAATTTATTATGTTATTTTAAAAAAATAATAATATCTTTTTGACACATTGCAATTTGGAACAAGATAAGATTGATATTACATGAATATTTAAACGTTATTTTCTTTTAAGAAATATCATAATTTAATTTTAAACAATGATCAAAACATTAAAGATGCATCCTTTAAAAATTAATTTCTTAACCTTCGAATCTGCTATCAACTGAAGATTAACAATCGCCGCAAGTCGAGAAACATCACAATATTCCAAACCAGGCGCGATTTTCAAATGTGGGGTACATATAGATTTTTGGTTGTAGTTTTTTTTTTTAAATTATGTGTAAATATAGCATATTTTATTTATTTCCTCAAATGGGGGGGTATTGCCTCATCCCCATAGATACGGGCCTGGCTTAAACACATACGTAGACACACATCTATATTTACTCACAGATATGTGGCTTCCCCAAAATGTCTTTACAATATCATATTGTTTTCCAAAATGTCAACATCAAATTCCATCAACTAACGATGACATATACTCTAAAAACAAAAGCTGGACAAAAAATGTGTGCAATACCATATAATTTATGCCAGTCTTCATATGCCTTATTGTTATTTATGGAGATGGTAGTTTTAAGAGCATCCTTGTGATAACCAGGAATGGGCGTCAGAGTCAGTAAAAGAAATTCTCTGGAGTCGGAGTCGGTGAAAGGAATTTTCGCGGTCGGTAAAATCAAGTTACAAAACATATATTTGGCATATTTTGTCAATTATAATATACAATGCCTTATGTAAGTACAGTTTGTGTATCACTTTCAATGAGTATCCTGCTAAATTCTATGAATTTAAATTTAAGGGGGAAAAGAAAATGCTTTTTATTGATGTATTTCTGGCTTATGTCGGCTTTGTTTTATCTAAAATTTTGAAATCGGAGTAAGACTAGGAGTCGGTCTTTTTAAAAAACATGGAGTTAAAGTTGGTTTAGAGTGTGTCTTTTTGTGAAATCCTAGAGTTTGAGTCGGTAGATTTCCCTTCAAACTTCCCAACACTGTAACCATCGAGTCTGGTTGAACTTATGACTGTTCAAAATATTACTTACCTCTGAATTTCGTCTTGGCGTATCAATGAGGACATCTTTCTTATATTTCCGAGGAGTTTTACTGACTTGTGGTGGTTCTAGCTCAGGAATGTCTACTTGTGTACGTCGAACACCTGAGCTAGGCCGTGGTGGTGTGTCGTCAACCAGCGGCAAGGATGGGATCTGTGGTATACAAATGTTGTTTTGTCATAAATTTTCCAGGGATTGTGTCAATTCGAACGAGCAACTACCTTTAAAAACTCAAAAGCCAAACCTTAACTCTTTTACTATCAACTATGCATAAAGCAAACACACATCACTAAGCCTCCATGTAAACTGAGGAAAATCCAGATTTCTGTGTAGTTTTTAAAAAAAGCAACTTTCTTTGTCTTTAAATATTTGAATATTATAATCCTGTTCGTGCCCAAATTGAACGACCCTTCAAAGACCACAAGATAAATCACAGTCTAAGTGCTAATACCTGGTATCATTTTATGTGAACTCGTAGTTTGTGGAGTCATATGTATAGATCTCGATCAAAACCATGAGACATTTTTTTGGCAAAATATTGACAACCAGAACAATTATTGGTCAAAGATTGACCCTACAGGCACGTCTGCATTTGCATGAAGGCCTCCAAAGTTCGACCATTGTCGATGACATCAATGATAGTTTAACGGAATATTTTTGGGAGGAAGAGGTAGTCCTCTCTAATATCTTTTCATGTAGTATTTGGAAGATTTATTGTTTAAATGAAAACGTTTGCTTCCTAAAAATAACCACGTACCTTTTCAGGAGCAGCTGATGCTGGTCTTTTCTGTTTCTCCAATGTATCTTTGCTCTTAGATCGAGATGAAGACATTCTACGCTCGCGTCTGTGCTGGTTATATAAGGAGTCTTTGCTCTTTGATCGTGGTAATGCTTTTTTCTGTTCTTCCTTTGCCGTTTTCTCCTGCGACATATTGTTCATTTGCAAAGAGCTTTGACTGCTCTCAAGCTCCTCATTTATTGTTTTCTCTTGCAACATATTATTCCCTGACATCGAGCCTCGTCTGCTCTCCTGATCCTCATCCATCTTCTTCTCCTGTGATTTCTTGTCCCGTGGTAAAGAGCCTCGTCTACTTTCAAGTCTCGTCGTGATATGCTTTTCGAGGAGACCACCTGGGTGTTTCCCGCCTTTTTTCTCGTTTTTTGACCTATCCGTCACACGTCCATTTCCCGTTCCCTGGGGACATGACAATACATTTTGATAATTTTGTGTACATGGCTTAATTCTATGTTCATATTGGCAGTACGATTCCTACCATCTGATGGTGAAGGACTTCACAAGAATGGTTCATGGAATACCCCACTAAAAGAATCATATAGACATTTGACCAATTGACCTGGAACTATTGAACACTGTCTTAATACTTTTGAAACATATGAATGTGTATGAGCAACACAAAAAATCTACAGTTTCCAATGCCGTCCTGTTTCCTCTATGCAACTTTGTGAAATTGTTTTATAATTGAACCTTAAATTGCAATGTTCCCAATATTGTCAACATAAGAAAGCTTCTTAATTATGTTTTCAATGTCGCCGAAAATATGAAGTTTAATTTTTGATTCTTTGAAAAACAATATTATGGAAGGCAATAAAATTGTTGATTGAATTATAATACTGAAATATTGAAAACTTACTAATGTGGTCCCGTTGGGTACAATAGAAACCATATCAGAAACAATTGCATATGGCTCGTCGCCTCTTTCTGGATCTCGAGCTGCTCTTGCGTCAACTTTCTCACGCTCAATAGGTTCTAAAGTCTTTCTAGTAGCTGCCTTCCTTTTACTTTTGACCTGAAAAAAGTTTAAAATTATCTCAGTATAAATAACTCAACCTCTCAGGAAATAAAAGTTATCTTAATATTTCCTTGTCTTATGGTGTTAAACAATCTTCCCGTGTATTTTAAACGAGAATACAGGTTATGGCATATGTTAGGAAACAGTTTCAAGTTAATGATGTGAGATTCGGTGAAAATAAAATATTTGACAAGATCTCAATAATAATATAATTCATGAAACTCTTCTCGAATCTAAGTTATCTTAATATTTTCATGACATATGGCGTTTCAATAATAAATTTCATGTTCTTTCAGACGTAAGAAAAAACAAAAAGAATTTCGATTTGTTGCAGTTTGCTTGACGGCGGAAATGCAACTCACAGCCAATCTGAAGTTTGCAGCTCGATGAAATATGTGACAAAAGATTTGTTACAAGTTTTTTATGTCGGAAAATAATCCAAATGGTTTTGTTCCGCTAAACAATGACAAGATTATTTGTTGAGAAAATGTTATCTTACCTTGATCATGTCAAAATTCCGTATTTCTTTGTAGCAAATATTTAGGTGACAAGTGATCATGACAACTGTTATGTTGTGTTTCACAAAGTTGTGCAGTCGCGTTAACAGATTAAAAACAAGTTTGAAAAAACAACATATACCGTTTACTGACTGTTATCATTTTAAACTTTATATGACAACCCCTTGATAACATTATATTTTACCATTCTGCATAAACTTTAGAAAATGTTTGCTTTGTGTGTGATATTTTGTCTACTACATTACATACCCTGAGTTTACTATTCTTATCTCTCACAGTTTCGACAGCCTCTGGTGGTGTTGGTGAAATCGGTGGTAGTGGCTGTCCCTCCTCGTTAAGGAACACGATGCTCGCATTACCTGAACTGATCAAACACCCACTACTCTTCCCTCCTCCAACATTGGACCTGAAATTTAAATAAGGAGATGAAATTGTAAAAATTAAAGCAAGAAAATAATTTAAATGTGCAAAGTATAACATTCTGTAGCATATATCATCAACATATTTTGCTCAAACTTCAATGCCTTTCATATCCATTTGTCTGCGTATTGGTATGTTAGATAAAACCACTTTATCAATTATTTTTTTCATGTCCACGATTTATGAAGTTAATTATTCTGTGTATATGAATTGAGTTTTTGCTATAACAGACTATTTAGGCGACATACAATGATGAAAAAACACTACTAGTCAGTTTACTCGTTCATTTTCGAAAGGTTAATTTTATTTCAACCCTAACCGTTATTGATTGTATCATCATTTACTAGTTTCATCCATAGCGAGGCCGATCAATCAGAAAGACAACAACTATTATTGGAAAGAAGTTACAAGAGATAAAGGATTCTATAACTTGTTGAGTATCAAAATATGTTACTCATCTTCACACAAAGAAAATGTACGAAACTTTGTACACAATGAAAAAGGAACAAAAAACGTTTATGATCCAGTATGCAAACAGCATGTGCATGAACATCATGAAAGGTGAAGCCAGACATCTGATTTGAAGAGACCAAGGTTTGTAAGTTTCAAGATACGATATCTCTGTTAACAGTTCCACATAGCGGAAGTTCGATGTTAGGGAGCTGTCACCAAAAATTCACGATCTGCTCTATAAAGTCGTAAGAAGTGAAGTTATTGATTATGTTGAATAATCGTGTTTAGTTCTGACTGAGATTTATTGAAGAGCGGGAGACAATATAATGTAACTCATCAGAACACCTGACCTGCCATGGAAGTATCTTCAGTTAAATGAGACTTGCAACAGTGCGTCTTTGAGAACATGGTTGCAAAGCGTTACACAGTACTTCTTTAGCCAATCTACGTATTTGCTGCCGCACTGTATCAAGTCTAGCAAGTGCTTAAGGAAATTCCAGTCTAATAATAATAGTCCAGATATGGCAACAGTACTCCCGCTTTTGGCGGATCTGACTTTGTAAAGATAGAGAATAGCTTCAGGCATATGAAAGTATCTGAAGCAGAAAGATAGGCAATCATGATTCTAGCAGCTTTTTGCCACAGTGTTGATGCAGGTGTTATCTTTGAGGTTAGAGGATAGCTTGAGGCCCAGAAGTATGCCAATACATAACGCCTCTGAGAGGACTGACCTCTTCATTTAGACTTAGAAAATGTTCCGACAAAGTCTGTGCTGTAAAATATCCTCACCTGTGCCAGACAGCTGTGTCTTCCGCAATGCCAGGTAGGCGAGTCACAGGACACAATGCATCTTCCCCAAACATACTCTGATGTCCAGCAACAAGTTTGCTTCGCCCAGGTGTGTAGATTGTGTCATCGTCGTCATCATCATCGTAGTCATCATACTCCAGGTCATGAACAGCTAACCTGAAATTGAAACACATGTTTCTCTTTTCTTGATGCGTGACTGTTTGTTTGCCTTTTGTGCTCAGGGAGTTTGAAGTTCTCTTTGTAGAATTTGTAATTATAACTCATAATTTGCAAATTTTTATTTCAAACCATAAATTGATTGGTGATTATTATTATCTTTTTTTATCGTTGTTAAAAAATAAATAAAAATGTGAAATTTAAAATTATGCTCAATTATTGTATTGTTATAATTTTGGCGGTCAAACATTTCTAATAATGAGCTACATCAAATATGCCACGCCACCACTCAAATTCAACAAAAATAAGTTCCATATTATCTACTGTGATAAGTGAGCCTACCTACTTCAGTTGTTTTGCAATAGCAAATATTAAGGTTCAGAAGTAGACAGAAAGAAAAGCAAAAGTTGGCATGTAACAGGGGCGGATACAGAGCCCTTATTAACCAATGATGTGTCAGTTTAGTGCACCATATTATGTATCACCATTCTCAAAAAGACTTGCATCAGAATTTTATTTCTATACAACGGCGATTGCTGGGGTTTAAGGCCCTTGAGCTATTTTTCAGGCGATCCCTGGGAGATAATTCCCTAATGTTTTCCATAGAACGTTGTTCTCCGTAGGGCCTTAATAATTTGCAGAGTATTCACACTTATAGAACTTATAATTTCCCCCTCCCAAAAATTCTTAGGAAAGCATATGAACACAGAAACCTGTTTGCGTGGTCAACAGTGAAAATCATCAAAAGGAGATTGAAAAAAGGTTCACTAATCGCGGCAGTGACATTAAAATAAAAAAATTCTTAAACAAAGGTTTTAGTAGACAGATTGAGCAGATTTGCATCCTTAGCCCATATAGATTGTGTTATTATACAGTTATATTACCCTGGTCGCTTGATGGGTAGGACCATGACAGGCGTTCTAGAAGAAGCACGATCGTCATCCAATGGAAGCTCCCCATAGTCAGTGTGGTCTGCCCCACCCAGAACATGGTAGTCTTTGAGACCATTAGCTGTTTCTTTGGCCGGAGTATCCGTCTGACCTCTTTGAGGTGTGTTTACAGTTAAGAAGATACTGCTTGATGGTGAGTCCCGTCCTGTTGGTGATGTTGCGTCCTTTCTTAGCAACTGTAGATGCAAAGTGTTAACACATAAAACATGTAAAGATTGTGATATATTTTCTTTGAATAGTGCGCATTAATTTACAATTCGAATCTAAAAAGATTTAAAGTTGTTTAAGAAAATCAAGAATTTTAGAAGCTGTGTACTTCTAAAGCCATGTCAAGTGACTCAAATCAAGCAAACATTACTTTCAATGGATGTACGTCACCAATAAGACACGTGTAAACTAAAAACCGAATTATACATTTGAATTACATAACAATTAGACATAAATACTAGCAATTGCTTTCTGTCTACAGAAAATAAATGACAATTCATCGGTACTTACTAGATTTATTTTTAGGAAGTCTTTAAAGATGTTCGGGATCAGAAGGAGAACTAACTTGTTTATATGGCTACAAAATCACCAGACCAAAACGTCATTTTAATAGTTTAATAAATTTAAGAATGTTTAACAGACACTTATGCAAACAGATGAGATTAATAAAACATCTGCTTGAGAAAGCTTACAATTTCTAAGTCGTCAGAAACAAAGGTTTTAGATTATCAACAAATTCTATCAAATAAGTAGAATATATATATAATGGCCTTCAAATTAAAAATACTAAGTCTTGATTTGTAGAAATATGACCGTGATACTTTTGATTTGTAGAGATGTTTACTACGTTCGAGAAAGCAACATAATATAAACATAATTCACAATTCCTAATCTTATGTGAATATCAAGTTGCTTTAGCTGGAGATCTGTAAAAGAACAAACCTGCATTAGATTGACTGGAACATCTGACTTTGGTATTTTTGTGTCTTGTACCTTGACTGACGGTTTGAAACTGATTGTATTGCCATTTATGTGACGGCCACTTGTCTGTAAAGGAGGAGGGGTACCTGGTTCCAGCCCACCTCTGAGGAATAAAATGGGTTGAATCATATTTAATTGAGAGACACTATTTCTTTGAATTCGTAATGTAATTATTTATGATTAAAATGTCTATGGTCTATAGTTTGTTGGAATGTGCTTAACCATTTCTTTCTTCATAACCCGATATCAACCAATTAGGGTCTGTAGCATTGTTAAACCAATCTGGGATTTTTTTTAACTTAATATTTTAAGACATGACACCAACATTGTTCTTTACAATGAGAAAATGATGAATGAAAATGTAGGGTTACCAGAGTTCGGCAATAATCGAGTAGTAGCGGGAGTATTGAGTATTGAGTACCGACTTGGTTACTCCCGCTACTGATGACAATACTCAATACTCTACTCATACTCTACTTCACAAAGCCAATACTCTACTCCAAATAGCGGGAGTATTGGATATTGGATACTCCCGTTACTATTTCCGCTACTCAATATTTTCGCTACTTTGAAGTATCAATCGGTCCGCTCTGATAC
>JAUUEB010061966.1:0-15868 GCA_032362205.1 Clione limacina | reverse complement strand
GGTTAACAATCACGCCAAGTGCTTTTCTTCAAACCTTCTTGAAGCGACAATTTGACTGATGACCTTATTGATTGCAACCTTGACAAAAAGTACACATACTCAAATAACAAATTTACTTATTGTATTATTAATACGTTTGAACTATATGCCCAAAGCTGAAAAATCATAAGTATCATTGGTCGGCTGCGAGAGTCTATCTGACATCTATGTGTGTATGTAATTACATTAATATGTGTAAAATGTATCAGCATGCTACTCACACACAACGAAAGCAAAACTCATAAATTGTTCAGTAACATGTTTTTACCAACAGTTTGATCTATCCACATAATTGTCATTCTCAAGTGTGTCACCTTAACACAGCAATCACTCCATTAAACGCAAACAAGAAATGGGTAACTCATCGGATACTCCTAACCTAACATTGATACACTTACTTTAGTGGGATTTAGTATCTTAAAAAGTATAGCTTTTTAACGAGACCTCATTTCTCGCTGAGAGTCTGAAATGGCGAAAGAAGTAGGCCAATAACTAAAGGGGGTAACACAACAGGACTGATAATAAAGTAAAGTCACAAAAACGAAATTATCCAATCAGTGACTATCCTATGAAAGAAAACTCTCATTCCCTGGGAGGAAGGTTTTGACCCTAAACATATCAGCAAACTAAGATTGAAGACTTTATGGAATCTCGTTTATAAAGTTACTTTCCTTGTCTACACTAAAGTTACTTCCCTTGTTTGTGTTATAAATTCGATCACACCCGTTTACATGCAAGGTTTTTAAATTATTACTCTTGTGATAATCATTTGGATGACAATATGTATTGTAATGCTTCAAAATATTTATGATTCAACTACACAAAAACAAGTCACAAAAGAGGCCGATTTTGATATCAATCACGTCTTCCACTGATCTTGTCTGGCTAATATCACTAATGGCATGATCGAATACATCAAAAAGCGATTTTGATAACACGCAGTCAAAATCGTGGCGTTACCATATCTAGTCAACAAGGGCAAACGACGACCAGGCAAAGCTTTTATCAAGACACGACAAAATATTGATTACAAAAAAACTTCAATTATTTGATCTGCATAAATATGAGAGCGATTAAATAGACTAAGTGAATGAAAAGATAAATTGCAGAAAAGCGTGGAAGAATGAATGAGTAGTTTTTGAATATTTGAGTGTTTGGGGTCGTGAGTGAGTGAGTGGGTGAGTGAGTTGAAAATCATAACGAACAAATAGCATTAGTAAATCATCACGAACATGTTTTACAATAGTTAGAGAATATGCTAAAAGATCACAAAGTCCAAATGTGCCATTATCACCAAAGGCTAGGGCTCAGTAAAGGAACGAGACAAGCTAATACATTTTTTAATGAACTGGACTTAATGGCGGGTCACTTCACCAGCGGTCAGCCTCAGGGTACACATGTTACTCATTGTGCAGGGCATTATTACGAGGGGATGAGTGGACATCTCGATTTAGTTGAAGTCACGAAGTTCTAGTAACAGAGGACTTTGGCCTTATGGGGTAGAAAAATAGACTTATGTTACTGTAAATAATACTTGGACAGGCGTCAGTAGCTTTATTATAAAATCTATACATTCATTTTACCGTTGTGTCAGCGCTCCAGTTATTTAGAACATATAGATTTGGTATCCTAACGGATGCCATACACATTGGCATTATGAAAAGCAATTGTCAAATATTTATCAAGGTTAACTATTTTATAACTGGGGATATTACTTATCAGCTCCTACAACTCACAAATCTTGCTTAGATACCTTCAGACTTAACATTTTACGTATACGGGTAATACAGACATAAAAAAGTAAGCAATTAATAAAAAAAAGTATGGTTTATCTTTGATAAGTATCATTCATAAATCCAAGTTGCTGTATTCATCGAAACTACTTTTTGAAAAACCTTAAAGCGCTAGTCTTATAGACAGTTTTCAAAAAAGAAAAACACCAACACAAAAGCGCCTTACCAAATGATTTCATACTGATTCAACACAATCAGTTGTATTTATTGCAGCTATGATAAAATACCAATTTCATCACCACATGAAATAAAAAGACAAAAATTAAATACTGTCAAATTGAGTTCACGTACTATATCATGATATTTTGTAGTGGCAGTTATTGGCTTCACACAATCTTGTTCAATGATACCCTAGGTTCTAACCGCTTATCTCTGTCATCTCATGAAGCTCTTATTATGATCATTATTGAACCTCGTTATATGTCATAAAGTACTATCTCATGAGATTTAGTGATGACACTTATTTGCTATACACATTCTTGTTCAATGATAACCTAGGTTCTAACCGCTTATCTCTGTCAACTCATACAGCTCCTATTATAATCATTATTAAGCCTCATCAGAGGAACCAGGTCGGTGATAACTTACTTAGACCCTTAGCCTGAGGCCATATGGGAGAAAAAAGCATTCATAACTTGGATTTTACTTGCTTATTATTGATGATACTCTCATCGAATGATTGATCTATTACATGAATACAGCTGGTTATATATGGTTTGGAAGACACTTTTTGATAATAATGTGAACTAGCAGAAATGACAACCTAAAGACAGTTATAGACTGTCATAGAGAACATGTCATATCACATTCAATGTATATTAAGGGATTTCATATCACACATAACAGCTATTCAAATATTTCATATCGCATGCATGTACATGCATTTATCATGTTACTACAATATATGTTTCTTTTCTTGGCTCAAATATTTTCCTTATCATGTATTTGCTTTTAGTGTTTATTTATTTTATTTTTTGTGTATGTTTATGTGTTGTTGTTTCTGTCTTTTTTGTGTTTTTTTGGTTAGTTTTGTATTTGTTTTTTTATATTTTTTCATTTGTTTTTGTTTGGTCTGTTTTTGTTTTGTTTTCTATATTATTTCGTTTGTTTTTGTTTGTTTCTGTTTCTGTTTGATTGATTTTATTTATCTGTATGTGTCTTTGTCTGATTTTATTTGTCTTTATTTGTCTTTGTTTGTATTTGTTTATCTTTTGTGTCTTTGTTTGTCTTTGTCTGTCTTTGTTTGTCTCTGTTTATCTTTGTTTGTCTTTATTTGTCTTTGTTTGTCTTTGTCTATGTTCTTTTGTGTCTTTTGTGTTTGTTGTTACAGTGATCACACAATTGCTTCAAAATGCGCCATTTAGCTTCAAAATTTCAAATTTTCGCACCATCCCTTTCCATTGAAAATTGCTGACACCAGTTCTGCACGATACTTTTTCTTATATAAGTATATTTTCTTATATTTTTATTATATCTTTGTTTACCATTGATTCAACAATGAAATTATACCATTGAATCTAGTAAACGGCTCTAAATGCACTGATTAGCTTGATATTTTGTTTCTACATGCCTCGGGCGCTCGAATGTGAGCCAACATTGCTTGATCTGTTTTTTATATGTTTGCCCCCTACTATAAAAAATACTTGTGACGTCAATGTACACGATAGAGCATTAGACAATTTATTATAAACACAAAGTTTCAATGCATAATCAAGGTAGCTTTTTTTTAATGTCTACAATATAACTTATATAATTGCTGTCACTCGTCAATGTCAGATCAAGCAAAGGTAGTCAATTAAACACGTGGGACAAAAATAGGGACACAAAAACAACACCAGTTTGTCAGATATATCTTCATCAGATCAAACAAAAACAAACATCACAATCAAAGAGGCATAATAAATGAATATAACAGACACAACACAAACACATCAGACTGAACTGTTACTGTGTAGTATAAATACTAAGGCACCATTTAAACAAATAACAAGAGTCTTCAAAAAAAATATAACCAGTATTTTCTTGGTACGGCTTTGTGTCAATAAGCATAAAACCATATCAATGTGTCAAGCCAGGATTTTGAAATGGAGAAGGAGGGACAACTTTGGGTATAATCAAATCAAATTTTGAGTTGAGTTATAGTTATATAATTTAGTTATATAGTTATACATAGAGCAAATTTGGAGCACTTTAAATCACAACTTGGGATAAATGGCCGCAAAGACGCCGACGATTTTTTTTAATAAGTACATATTTAGAGCTTTTTGGATCAAAATGGGTGGGGGGGGGGGATTCCCACAGATTTTTTCTGGCTACGCGCTTGTTTCAAGCTCACAAATAGCTGACAAACACAAGCAAAATGCATGTCATAAATGACTCAATAGTCAATACATCGATTGCGTTATACATACTTTAGCTATTCAAAAGATTAGATTAGACACAAATGCTGACTTCATAGAACATCAAGTAAATCTAATGAGGTGTGTTCAAGTGCCCGGAGACTAAGCCGCTTTCAGTGCAATGCAATATTGAATTATGTAGCAATACAAAATGTTATCCGTTTCATGTTGAGATGCGCCCGTGCACACAAACAGAGAAAAACTAGTCGACCTTGTCACGGAAACACGTACATATATCAAACAGTTTCATTGATGATTGTATCTTATTTGTCCATAGGGTTAATAGGTTCATGTTTATTAGGATCAAACGTAAAAGTATCTTTCGACGAACCATGCCTTAATTGATCGGCTAAGTTCAGCATATAACAAGTTTCCCCAATCGTAATGAAAATGTTATTGCTATATATGGCTACGTGTGTTTCATCTCATAGTGTACGGGATCAAAAAACTATATTAAACTTTGTTTGCCTCGTTGCAATAACTGTTAGGATCATCATATATATTTCTTTTTATATCACTTTCAACACAAGAGGATCAAAAACACATAGTTGACTTACAGTTACATAATATGAAGTCTCTTCCCCTTTAAGTTAAGACGGGTGTGGGGGATTAAGGTTGCTTTACATCCTCATTATACCAAACTTTACCGGAATCTGGACCTTTAATGATAATAAGGATGTCTATGCACATACAATTGATGCTGCAAAAACATGCAAAGTCAGTCAACTAAGGCCATATAACCGTGCACAAATCAATGTGTTTAAAATGTTTGTGGAATGGTCGCAAATAAAATGTACAGCCGACAAGGATATACTGGGTTATACATGGCCCAGCTTGATCAGTCCGCCATTAAACATTACGTCATTCACATTTCAAAATTGTCGTATCTTAACAGATATATACATTTGAAACATGTACTTAACGAGAAGAATCTGATACAAAGATCATTTGTTTTTGTTGGTGACTTTTACTATTATTAATTTAGCCACCGTCTTACTTCAGTGGTTATCTTTTAATATAAAAAGTGTCGAAAAGTGGAGATCAGACATCGGTTTTTTATCCGTCTTACAGAAATTATTTCAACATTCCAAAATTGTCCAGAAAATGAAAAATAACCTCTCGACTTGGTGAGTAGTGAGTGGGGAGTAGTGAGTGGAGAGTGAGTTAGTGGTGAGTCAGTGATTGAGTAACTCATTGAGTGATTGAGCTAGTATATGACTGAGTTGTTTAGAAAGATGTTGGGTAAGAGGGTGGGTAGAACAGTGGGTGGTTGATTGTGTTGGTAAGTGGTTGGGTGAATGACTTATTGAGTGAATGAGTAAGTAAGTAGATGAGTGAGTGATTGGTTAAGTAAAGAATGGAGGGAGTGAGGAAGTGAGAGAGTGCGTAGGTAAGTGAGTGAGTGAGTTAGTGAAGGAGTGAGAATACTTAATGGATAACTCGTGAGATGTAATCATTAATTCCAAGCTGTTATATTGTTTAATAGTTTTATGAAAAATACTTTAAGCACTATGAGCATATACAGTTTTCTAAACTATCAACCTTAAAACTGCACATTAAAATACCAATCAGAAAATACACTTATATAAACCGCACGGAAACAATACAGTTAATGAATATATGGACAAAAGATTCTGGAGATAATTTTATTTGTTTGGGAATTGTCTTTTTAGAAAAAGTAACAAATATTTAACTTAGCAATGATAAAGATGTAATGTCCTGTATACATGTATATACAGAAATTGTTTTCATTAAATTCTCAAAAACTGTTTTAGTTGTTTTTTTACTGTACAGTCTTTTAATACTACCATTGTATTCACAGTTGTTAATGAGAAAGTACTATTTTTGTTGGTTGGTATGCTATAAAGATTGTTTCAGTAGCCTTTACTGAGATTGTGACGCCCGGTTTTGATTTGTGAAGTTTACTAGGAATTAAAGTCTGGAATTAGTGATTGTGTTGGGTTGTATAGTGTTGGCAATGTTTTACTGTAAAAGTTTTTACCACCACATAGTCTGAAGTATAAGAAGTGGAAGTAAGTATAATAAAAAGAATTCCGCCCCAAGATTACCAATGCTAAAATGTCATCAACAAAGGACAACCCGGTAGAAAGTCATGCGTTTTACGCCTTGACTATGCCGCTGTATATTTAAATATGCCTCTCCCCCCGTCAGTTTGAAGAAGTAAAAGGGGAGCTTAGTACAAACGCATTTTCAATTTTATCATACTAAAGACTTCAACAGGTTAGGATCTTCGAGTTTTTTGTTTACACTTTGCATCCTACGATTAACATATTAAGTCAAACCATCACTAAAATAAATTAAGTGGTGTATAAACACGGAGTTAACATATTTACCACCGTAAAAATATTTAATATTATGTTATGCAAATGAGGAGAAAGTGATATGATTTGTCATCTCACGTTTCCCAAGATGCATCTCTTCTTTCTTAAATTGCAGATTCTTGTTTATGAAATATTGACCACTTAATTGCCACTTGACCTGTTTATGACCATGTGATGACATGATGTGATACATCACAATGATTCACTCCTAAACCTAGACTCAACGTTCCAATGCATATGCCAATGGCTCAATTGACTGCTCAGTGTTTGAGTAATTTAAACGACAGTGAAATTATTATGACACCAGCTAGATTAGTTGTTGCTATGTTCCGTTGATGTAGTTTGATTTACTGTTTTATTTGTTGCCTCCCTCTTTTATTTTCAACTTTTCTTTTGTGGAGCATTGTTTTACGAGCGTTTGTTTATTTAGTGCATAAAAGTGTGTACAAATATATATCGCTAACAATAATAATTTTCAATTCGAGATACTTTTTTTCTAATGAATAATATAGCAAATATTATTCAAATATGTGTATAACGATTCAAATCCTATCGTTTAACTAGTAATGTTAGAGTTTATTCTTTTTGATGGTCTCATTAGAACAAATACAAGCACATTTTCCATACCACATGAACTTTAAAACATCACGAGCCCAAATGCAAATGACGTTCGGGGATCTTTTTCAAGGTCAACGCAAATAGCTCGTCTATATGCCTATGGGAAATAGGGTTTGATAAGCTTTTGATCTTAATCTCTTAATTACATACTGACAAACTGAAGTAGTTTAGCTTACAAAGGAAATATATTATCTGAGTATAGAATTTTACTGGAAACTTTTTTTTGTACAAAATTTCAGAATCTTTGGTCATTAATCTTGTGATTGTAAAGTTGTTTCTGTTGTGATCACCTTTCTGCGCATTGATATATAATAGTTTTACCTGGAAGGTGATAGGTTGGAGGTCACCATAAAAGGCAATTACATGTTGTTTAGTGACAAGTATTCGTAATTTTACTAGACATAAATTCACTGATTTTTTAGAAAATAAATAAGCAATGTATCCAATTAATGCCTTCAAAGATAGAACAGATCAAAAGTTGACTGAAAAAAGCATTTAATAATAAGTATGATAAATGAGCACTTAGATTTTATTTTTAAAAGAGATAATATTTTAATAAGTATCTTGCGGCTTAGGTTATAGCATTGAGGCGAAGTAAATTGCATATTTCAATCAACACAATGTTGCATATAGTGCAGCAGGACAGCGTTTTCCATCGTGCATCAGGACAGCGTTTCCCATTGTGCGTCAAGACAGTGTTTTCCATAGTGCTTTAGAACGGTGCTTTTCATAGTGCATCAGGACAGTTTTTCCCATAGAGCACCGGGACAGTGTTTATCATTGTGTATCGAAACAGTGTTTCCCATAATGCATCAGGAAACTGTTTCCCATCGTGCATCAGGATAGTGTTTCTCATAGTGCATCAAGACATTGTTTCCCAGAATAAATTAGGACAGTGTTTCCCATAATGCATCAGGAAACTGTTTCCCATTGTGCACCAGGACAGTGTTTCCATAGTACAACAGGACAGTGTTTCCCGTTATGCATCAGGACAGGGTTTCTATAGCGTATTCATACAGTGTCTCCCATAATACATCAGGACAGTGTTTCTATAGCGTATTCATACAGTGTCTCCCATAATACATCAGGACAGTGTTTCTATAGCGTATCCAAACAGTGTTTCCCATAGTACATCAGGACAGTGTTTCCCGTTGTGCACCAGGACAGTGTTTCCCATAATTTATCAAGATCGTGTGCTCTTTTTGGGACCAAAGCCATCAGTAAAGCAGGTTTACTATCAACGAAAATAACCTACTTCGTTAGCCAGGTGATTGCCATATTTTGGGCAATCAAAATAAAAAAAAAAAACGCACAATCAGTCATTCTTAATGGCTTATTTCTCACCAAGTTTATATCGACCAAATTTGTAGCAGATGCAGCAAAGGAATAACTGATACGCAATAATGTAAAAGCAAAACAAGTATTTTTGTAGTTTACCTTTGAGTTATTGAAGTATGTTTAGCTTTACTAAGAAAAATATTTTATTTTTATTATGATACAAGGCGTGATTTAAGCGTAACATCAGCAACTGCAAAATAAATGAATATCAAGGGAATGTGTGATATTAGCCAGAAAGTAACAATAAGTCATGAAGTTGCTATTACTGTACATTGTGTATCCTCATTTATTGCTTATTTCTGTCACATTTTCTGGACAGGTATGAAAATACTTCTGAGTATGAATGGGATATTTTTTCACCCAAGTTTCAATATATCCCTCTCAACGAATAGATCCATTTTATATTCACAGCACCAATATTTTCTTGAAAAATGTAAGATGGTGCAACTATCTTTAATAAATATTAAAGACATGCGAGAGAACGTTCACTAGAAAGGTTAGACTTAGAAAGAGGCATCAATCTTCATTTGCTAGTCAGCTCAGTGGTGTTTCAAAAAATTAGTATATATAAATTGTATTTTGAATGTTGTTAAGTGTTAGCTAACATTATTGTCTTAGTCCTATATCAGATGACATATTTTTAAGTTTGAGTCAAATTGAGCATCATGTAGAAACATCACTCGGCTGACCAAGGTCAAGATACTTATTTCAACATTTCACGGTTCAGCCAACACCAATAGATGTGAAGATAAACATAAATTAAGTCAAATTCTGGCTTGCATTAGTTCATGTTTTAAAAGGAAAATATATTGAGTGTTTTTTTTCCCGGTCTTTTATCAGCGTTTCTGTTTGCCTTTTTTTCTGTATACAATGTGATGGTTGCATAATCATTTACAGTCTATCATTATTATAGATATATTCATGTAAACACCTTCATCTACAGAAAAAGTAGTTCTTGTCATAAGTGTAGTTAATTGTTTCTTTCTATGACTAGAATTAATGATCCGAAGACATTTAATTGAACTCGGGACCCATTAGTTCTGAGTTAGGAAACACACCATATTATCGTCAATTATTTATATTTGCTATCGATACATTGTCACTCTCTGTTCCTCTCTACTCGATTTCTTATTCTTAAAATTCCTTTGTAGGTTAAAATAGTGCATAAAATATAAGATTATGCTATAAAACGATGACGCTCAGATGAGAGCGCAATAGATAGGGTATATCAATTACAATCAACTTCACAAGCACTCCATGTGTGGTTACCAAACTTGTCGAAAGACACTACCAAGAAGACCAACAATTTAAATATTCTTTCTCGGCCTTTCGTAATTATGTACCTCTCGACATACCCTTAAAAAGATCAACAACGAAGATACAAAAATCATGAAGATGAAAACATTCGGCATATCCATGAATTGATAGACGTGAAATTACTGCGCAAAAGCAACTGATAAATCATTTTAAATAATTGGATGAAAGGGGGGAAGGTCGATACACCAATAAAATTGTAATACATATATTATGTGGAAGATGAATCTTTTGAGTGGGTAGAGCGCGTTACATAAACAATTAGAAATGTAACTAAACCATTGAAGGCTGATTGCTCTGATCTTCATCAATTCTCTTTTTTTCGAGAATCTTTGTTTTTGTTGCGCTCGTAACTGTCTGCCCGTTTGTTTACCTGTTTTCACAAAGTACGTTAGTGTGAGACAAGCCCTTTCCAAACCTTCAAGGATAAAATGTCATACATTTGTTTTCGCCTTGATTTGTTTAAAAAAAGAATATAGTTATATAATGTAATGTGCAAACCTCACATTCCATGATTATTCATTGGTCATTTACAGAACTGACAAACTGAAACACCCGGCATGTCACAAATTATGACTAGACTGTCAATATATCGATTGTTTTACAAATACCCAAGATACTCGAAAGGTTAATTAAACAAGCATACCGACGTCAAATAAAATCAGCTAAATATTATGACATGTGTTCAAGTTTCCGGCAACTAAGCCACCTTTTGAGCAATACAATGAAAGCAGGGAGGGGGGGGGGAGATCGACTTAATTACAGAAATTGTACATATGAAAGTGGTTACACAAAATTTAATTGATTAATGCATATTATGAGTTTATTCGGTTTAAACATTATTGTTTATGTGAATCAAACAACAAAGTATGTTTTAGCGAGTAATGTGTTTATTGGTTCGCTGAGTTCAACATATTGACAAGTTTCCTCAATAGTAATATTGTCACTGCTATTATTGTATTTCCTCTTCAAAAATCATCTCATTATGCACGGAATTTAATTACACGATTAAATTTGACATTAAAAGCATATTTGAATTATTGAACCTGACTATTGTATTTGGTATTGTGTTGGTGAAGTCACCTTACTGGTTATACATCAATCGGTTCTAAAAACGAAATCCTTCGTTCAACGAAGCCTAGATGTGTTTGTATATGATGTATATGAACGTATTTTTGCATGCATTAATATTTTTATTCTTGATCCTCGCAAAAATAATTCGTGTATTATATAGGACATAACACATTTCTAACATAAAATAACCATAACACAATTTATGACACCGACACACTTACAGCTTGATATTAATGTCTCAATTTGAGGGCAATGACATTTTCTGGATTGTGTAATTAGCATGTGAATTATTATCCTAGCCAGTTTAATACATTCTCTTTTGAACGAATCTCAACAATGTTAAAAGATGATATACAGAAAACCACCATAAACACATATAATATATATATATTATTTGTGTGACTCACATCAGAATATAATCATCGCACTAAAAACAGCTCATCATCTCCTCGGCAAACCTCTTGTCTATTCCGGTTTGACACTTGTTTTAATCCGTCTATCGTCAGTCAATGATTCCGATTGAGCTTTCCGGCCACCGAAAGTCTTTCCGTATTCGTGGATCCCCCGAGAAAGATATCACTGCGCCCAATGAGCTTGCACAATTTGACAGTTGCTCTTCATGTGTGTGTTTGTCTTCTTGCAATTGGCGTAGAAATCATCGTGTTCATCAAAGATGAGTAACGACTCAAATATTGTGTGGGACATCGTATCAATTTTTTGACACTCGCTGCACAATCTGACGAATTAAACTTAATCAAGAGCTACCAGATCAACATCGAATTTTTAAACTTAGGGGTTTCGATTTGACAAAAAGGGCATACTTTGTATATCCGTCATTACCATCACGAGTAGATTTAAACAATAAATAGGAGCAACACAATTTTCACTTACGGTTCAACATTTTGTTCATTGCGTAGTTAAGATGTGAGTGTCCATTGGTACGGTTAACTTATTTGTTAATTATAAACCATAACACGTTTCAAAGTTTTACATCTGACTTGGTGTTACATGTACCAGGTGAGCACGTCATTGGTGGGTCTTGACTATAAAACAGCTAGGTCTGTGCCTGGAGAAAAGCGCTGTCTTCAAGATTGCAGGTTAGAGTGTGATCACTTTCTTTAGGGCTTTCCAGTGATGTGAGGAGTTTTCATGATAGACTGAGGGTTTTTTTGTACGTCAATAATAAATATGCAGCCTAAAGTGACCCGTTCACTACAGGAGTTTGTGAAAATGTGATCATATAGGATTAAAACGCAAGATTTTCACTTGCTAGGTGGTGAATGATTTCATCCAGTAGACAAACAGCAACCGACTGCTCCAGCAAGTAGCCAGCCAACAATCCAACTTGTAATTGTAATAAAATCTGACACAGGGTTATTCCATACATCATACTTACGCTTCAGATAATTAACCCACCCAGTGGCTATCAATGTAGTGGGTTGCTATTGTTTGTGAGCTAACTTACCAATGCAGAAAGTCATGTCAATTACTATTGCATATGGTTTGATATATACATTTGTCTTTGCAGATAAACAATCATAACAAATAATATCTTCAACGGAACAAAGTGCTTATTGTTAGCGTTCCACTGTGGTTTTTAGATAAAAGAGTGATGCTTACCTTTTTACGTAATGAATGGATCCGTAGGTTCTTAAAGCAATGTGCCAAGTCTCAATTATACTACTGTGTGATATTATACAGTTATACCCGCTGTCTTTTTGTATTTTTTCCTATTCTGTTAATCTGACCCTCCCACCCTTTATATTTTGTTTCCTTAACGAATAATGTAGAAGAAAACAGTTATTAGCACTTATAAATGTATCTTGTGGTACATAAGGTTTATTTTATTTCTTTGTATTGCCAACTTTTTTTAGTCAATATAATGATTGTTGCATTAGTGACTGCTAAATACGCTCGTTTTCTTAATCACGTATGTGTTTCTTTTTCAAACCGTCAACACTGTCAAGATACAGAGAAATTATATTTATAAATAGGCTGACAGAAGCTTGAAATCAGACATCGCTTTTATTGTTCACATTAGTCAATTTTAGATTACACGGTTTTCAAAGCATTAAAGTCATAGAGGTCTTGCCCCGGACTAGAATCAAATTCAGACATTTTTTCCACATGTCTTTTTTGTTATAGAAAACAAACATCAACCAAACCCCTCCGTTTTCTTGCTATGGCGTCTTGTTTCTAAAATAAAATATTAATCACTGAGTTCAGCTTTAGTTGTATACAAATTGCACAACGTTGGCATGAATATCATAACAAATTGAGAAATTAAACAAAACATTAATTAATAAAAAAACATGATAATTCAAAGCATCAATTCGTGATCTTGCGTGTATTCAATGTCCTGCTTCACACGCTTACTTGTTACTATCGAACTTGCTTAAAGAGTACACGAACAAAATGAGTCGATTTTCTGGCTGCTAAATTTCCCTCCAATTACGTCCACTGAGACTGGCAATACATCGATTCCCAAATAACTAGAGGGGGAGGGGATTAATGGTTTCCCTGCACCCATATGAATCAATGGACTTTAATTTTATTGATTTTTTAGGGTATATAGACATTCCATTGGCTCATTTAAGAGAGTATAAAGCTTGATAATAACAATTTACTTAGGAAAATTAATTTTTATTAAACACGCTGTATATCTTTTTTATATATGTAACAATTTTGATTATAGAGAAATAAGCGATAATGACATGTATATAAATTGATGTCTTCTTACTTTAAACAAGTAATACACTCTAAAATGCATAGATTATGGCAGTGAAAACAATTCCAACGAAAATACAAAAAACACTTGCAATGTCTCATCCATATTATACAAAAGCTTAATTTATCCTTTCGTGATGTTGTTTGTCTGTCGTGAACGATGGGCGGAGAACTCTGACAATACCCTATTAGCAGGATATTTGTATGTCAAAAACTGAAACAAAGCATCTAGTTAATCGAAAATAATTTCGCGTTGAAACAATAGGTCTCCAACATCACCTACCTTCGAAGTATGCTCTTTACCCGCACCCCATGCTGACTATTGAGCCATAATCAATTCGTTTGATCAAATGCGTCTATTGAGCTATTTCTTTTTTTTTCGTTGTCAAAACACATCCCATTAGCATCGAATGCAGAAAAACAATTAAGCGCGTTCACCCATAGATACAAAAAACAAAGCGTACATTCTCGTAATCACCCTCATCATCACTCGGCTGACTGAGCTGATTCGTTGGATTGAATGAGTGCAAATTCATAATTCAAACATTTCACGCTTTCAGCCAACCAGAGCAAATGATAAGATACAAATCTCGAATGTCAAAGTCTGGTTAGCATTAATTTATGTTTTATCAGGAAAATATATTGATTGGTTTGTGATAGCTAGTATTTTGTATTGCGATCCATTTGTCTGTCTGTCTCTTTTCATTATTTTCTTTATTAATTGAGATAATCATCTAGTGAATCAGTATTCATTGAGCAGAATGTCTGATATTCGACAACCAATACTAGTATATACTGCACCTAAGACATATCAGCCTGTTTGAACGTCTAACTGGTTTGAATGCGTGTTTCTTAGGTACTTTATTAAGATATAGTTGTTTACTGTAACGCATATTGCCAGAATTATGTGCATTTTTAACGTTTGACTTTGTTTCGTTGTTTGTTTGTTATTTTCACCGACTTTCTTTCGTATTTTATATTTCGATATCTAAGAGCAAAGACGCTTTAAGAAATGCTTTACAGGCTTATCGTCACTTGAGTCTGAGTTATTTTTCTTTTCAAAGATGTGTTACATTATCATTTGTTATAAGAACCAAAAAGTCGAACTAAGCTGACTATTATGAGAAAATCAGACTTCAACGGAAGAATAAAATGTTCCTAAAAAGGGTTTTTACTTTAAAAATTGTTAAATATTAAACTAGTTGGCAGTTCTGGGAAAAAAATCCACGCACGTGCTAGTATTGAATGTTCTTATAAAAAGCGTGTACAATATAAAAGCATACTTACTTGTAAGAAGATTGTAAAGATATTGTGCTTAAAAAGTAGAGTGATCAGGATCACTTTTCATATTTCAAGGTCGACAATTCTTCTTAGATTTATCAATTGCACATATACTTATAACAGCAGAATTATTGAAATCAGGGGAACTTAAACTTGGGTATTCAAGCAAATTCAAAACAGGGTAGTAGCAAAATAACCACTATAATAAGATTACAGGCGGCATATTCAAAGAGTTTTGAGTGCATAAAGGAACGATTTTAACTGTGTATAGTATTTCACGGAATAGCTTTCTGGCAAATCATGTAAAATAAACAGTGGTGATTAATCTTTGCTCTGGTACTACAGTGTACGCCTTACTCGAAAAGAAATCGAAAACAATTCATAATATATATATATATTGTAATTGTAATCATTCCAAAATCCAAAAGCTCAAGTGTAATTTAAAAATACACAAGCTTATAATAGTACAATAGCAGCTATCGCACAAATGCAAAATAAGTCTCAAAAGTATAGAGTCATGATGATTCTATTTCAACAATAAATATTGGAAATACAAAAGAAACTGTCTCACAAGTGTGAAACATAAATGACCAATCATACTTATTAAGGTATAGATAGACTAATGGCAATTATAATAAGTAGTATATATATATATATAAAAGGTAGAGATAGAATTATGAGAATTACAATGGATAGTGTATATATATAAAACAAGCGTTATTTGTTGCTGTTATTAACTTCACACCCACAAAGGGGAGAACAGTTTATCAGTGGGATCGAAGACACAGAAGAAAAATGCCCAGGAGAAACTAAGTACCCACCGTCAATCATCTAATTCACACAACCTGTAACAAAGAGAAAATGTCAAAAAGTGTTACAGATCAGTGAGATTAAAGATTGCATGGATGTGGAACAGAATCAGCAGGGCAAGGTGTGAAGGCCA
>JAUUEB010061855.1:0-12344 GCA_032362205.1 Clione limacina | reverse complement strand
GGCGGGGGGGGTGGAACTCGTAATCTTGTGGGTTTTGTTTATATTTTCATACATTATTTCGCATTTTCGTTTCTATCAAATTACAAATTTAAGATGTTTCTGTAACATAACTTTAAAAAATCTTTTTGTTAGATTTCAAACCACCTTGATTTATTAGAGAAAATCCGAGTTACACGGTCCTTCCTAGCTTCGGTCCCTTGATTTATTAGGGAGACTCCGAGTTTCAGCCCCCCTCCCCCATTCTTGATTTATTAGGGATGCTGTGGATTTTAAGGTTGTTTGCAATCTAACAAAGTCCAAAGAACTACATCTTCACGCATTTTTTTTTCTACAAAAACGTTTTGACTTTATATTTCTAAAGAAACAACCCGATTTCGTGCACGTTAACGACATATTTTACCACTATATATTGAAAACATTTCTCGACTGTGAATCATTATCATGATAGATATTATAGTTTGTGACATTTCATGCTTACACAAAAGACATTGGATGCTTACACATCTGAAAGTATGGAAACTGATTAAACGATTGAAGTTTGAAAGAATTGAGAAAAATATATAGTGGATATTTAATGCAATATAAATTGGAATGGAGGAGAAGGTGAATGGTGGTGTTACATTATGATACAATATTAAGCCGTATCATGGAGGCTACGATAAAAAAAGCTCGTATATCTTTTATTTGACATTTATTTGTTAGGTTTTTGTAAAGATAAACAGATTAACTGATTAAGAAAAATTGGCGTTTTCTGAAGTGATAAGGTCATCGAGTCTCTTCTGGAGACTGAGTCTTCCTGTATGGATATATCTAATAATAATAATAATAATTTAATTTATAGCGCGCTTTCCCTCAACTGGACCAAGCTCAGAGCGCGTTACAGAAATGTCACTTACAATCGCTCACCAAACATCCAAATGTAACGGCAACATTTTCACAGATATCTAGTTTAAAATGGCATAATCAAGGATAAAAAATGTCATGGTATACAGTTAAACATATTAATATTACTCATGCAAATTTATACATTTTAAAATAAATCTATCCATATATAACATATATCCGCCTGACTCAACTCTTAAATGTCTTCTCCTTCCTGTATCTAGCTTCTCATTTATCTTGTTTCGATTAGATTAGAGCTTTCTAATATTGAGAGTTGCAAGGTCGTTGAGTCTCTTTAGTTGGCAGAGTGTCTTTTTTCGGATATATCTGTATTTTATTAATGTTTCATCAATAAGTCATCCATCTGCTTGAAGCCACTCTTAGTTGTTAACCAATCTGATCAGGTCTTACTTGTCCTACTTGCCTTTCAGTTTTTAAAGCTAAGATTGGCATAATAAAAATAAGCATCTTAGAACTCATAAAAAATCCTTTAAAAAATAACTGGTATCCTGGTCATCTTTGAAAACGAAAGACAAACATCCTAATCATCAGTTAACATTAAAAGATCAAAATTGGAAGAACGTATGTCAAAATACAAGATTCTTTTTACTATTGTAAAAAACCTTGTATTTTGAAATATCTCCTTCTAGTTTTGATATTAATGGTATGGTAATAAAGACTATGAAAACCGGGAACACATGAATATACTTTTACAGGCTGTTTATTAAGAATCAAAATCTGTGACAAATATCTGATGGTTCGATCAGAGACGTCACAAATAACTTGAATAATTTGAACAATACGTAAAAAATGATAAATCCTTATAGAATTAATCGTGCTATTTTATTTGCAGTAGTAATTAGTAGGTAACTGCTCATTGCTCATAATATCTTCTATATGATGTGACCAAAAACACAATGGAGAAGGTAGCCACAATTTACGACATTTTGGAAATGATAGGTATCATTAATGTGCTAGTAAATTGCTATAAGGAAGACACTTAGATAATTTTTGTTGTAATCAAAAGAGAAAATGTGTAAATATCTATTAATTTAAAATAATTGGTTATATTTTTCACCTTCTTTTCTAATTTTGGTGTAAAATTTACTAATTGTTTAGATGAATGAATTCAGACTAGCGCATGAAAATTGATATTTGAGAATCAAGGACATTTAAAATAAATACATGTCACTGTCGATGTCGTATATAAAGTGGCCTTGATGTTACCATAGATAAGTTCTATTTAATGAAAAAAGGTGACTCACGAAAGTGAATATGTATGTCAGAATAAGTCTTCTAAAAGCTGTTATTTCTATTTTACCAATAATTTACTGTCTCTATTAATAAAATACTGGACATGATAAATTTTTATGATCTTTAAAAAGAACAATGAAAGGGATAAATCCAGAATTTCAGTTCTTTTAGAAGTCAGTTGATGTAGAGACAAATATTTCATGGACGTGGCGTGATAGCTGAGTGATAAGGGCGTCGGACTTTACAAGTGCAACGAGACAAAATATTCATAGTTGAAAATTTGCCATCGTGTTCCTCCTGTCTATCCAGCAGTATAATTGGATATCCGACTATAGGCAGAGACTATATGTCATTGTGATTGCTAGGGCGACGCATCTCAGGTAGAGTCCCTTGTTTACTTCCAAGGAAGCTGAGAGTGTACGAGATCGTCTCCATAAAGCCTGTTTGGGAAATAAGAATTGTAAAGCTAACTACAAAGATAAAAGCGCTATATAAATGAAATAAGCATATTTGTATCACCTTGAAGTGAAATTTGTACACGCTACTAATTTGATGTGTAGTAATTGTCAGTAATTGGTTTATGTTCGATTAAACGAACTGAATTGATAATTGATATGAAATTAAAATATGGACGACCATAAGCCAGCATAGACATTTTTATACCCATGTTATTATCACGTTTTACCTATGTTTTACCCATGTTTTACCCATGTTTTACCCATGTTAAATTTTTTTGTTATATTTTATTACTGTTTAAGTTTCTGTCCCCGCCCCACACACACTCTCTCTGCGTCACAGGTCATCGGTATCGTTGCATTCAGTAAGAGAAACAGTCAGTTTTTCTGGAATTCTCATTACAACAAAGAAGTTTTAGATTTACTTGTCATTATCCCCCCTCCCCCATTCAATGCCATGAGCATAAAATCTACGTCGTTCTTAGTTAGAGACGAATATTTCGTGATCTTCCAGCATACCAGGGAAGAATTAAAAAAATATTATTTGTCTGTCCACTGTATTTTCTTTGTTGTTGTTTGATTCATGTCATTGCTTTCTTTTACCTTAAAAACTATGTTTTATTCCATCTTCCATCTACGTCGACGTCTGATCTGATTCGTGATCGTCAATGCTTCAAAGAAGTAGAAATGACCTCTCGCTTTGTTACTTATGGTATTTCATCTTGATAAGATATTTTCTTTTAATCTCTTGTTTGGGTTTTCCTCTAATCATTTCATCGTCCCAAATCTCCTTTTGTTTAAACTGGGCCACAAGAAACAATATTGACGCAGGCTTCGTTTATTCTGGCGTCCATAGATACGCGAGCTGCATATGCTGATTTCTTTCGTTCGATAAAGCTTTGTTTGTTTTACGGGTAATTCATGTGCCAAATCCAAGTCTGCAAGCCTCAACCCCATAAAAATCGATGTTTAATGTAATTATTATGAAATATTTGCCATTTTACAGCCCTGAATCGGAGAAAATAGTTCAGCCAATTTTCCATCCGATATAAACCTTTATAGTTCAAATTGAAGAGATTCCCGACTGTTTCATATAATTCCCACCTTGAACTAAGTTCCAAAAAAGTGGAACAATGGTGTATGGCAAAAATGGCGGTGGGAGCATGTTTACACCACCAATACCAATTAAGTACTTACTAAACAGCTTCCACCTCAATGGTGCATATCAGTATGAGAACTGGTCGACCACCGGCAAAGATAAGAAGTGGACTCATTTAAAAGTGTCTCTCGGAAAGTCTTCCGGTTATTGAGTTGTAATGATCCCTGTAATATTAATGTGTTACGCACACACACACACACACACACACACACACACACAACATTGAGGCCATTTTTAAACACAGCACATTGACTGACACCCACCGAGGATCTTAACAATGAGTTTGTTTGGTTTTCACTCGAATCTGATAGTAATTCTATCTACATTCTACAGATATGTTTGACACAAAAATGAAGAAAACAAGTTAACGGCATAGCAAATACTGAAAAAAAAATATTTTGTGAAAATCTTTAATTGTAATGTTGCTCTATTCCTAAAAACATCACCATTGTCACGAAAAGAAAAAAATTGCACCAGACGGAAAGGATGTAGAGATCAAACTCCTGTATTCAGAAATAATTGATTGGTTCTGTTTGCTTATCGTTATTCATGACACAGGACAATTTACTTTACGTCTCATGAAGCTTAAAATACACAGCTGTATCTTCACTTTGGTTGTCTATCTATAACAATGTACACTGAATTGTATGGTTGCTTGGTTGCTTGGTTGTTTGGTTGCTTGCGTGACGATTAGCTCAAAAGTATCTGTGTGGATTTTGCTGTTGTTTAAACATAGGATAAAAAATATACCAACGATGTACTTGGGTTAACAAAATTTATGAAAATGCAAATATTTTGGATTTAACGAAGCAATTACGATTGTTTCCTATGTTTCCTAATTGAAGAGATTTTACCTTTGGTTTTTTACTGCACCTTACAAACCCCGCCTCAGGTCATTGACGCTATATCGGTGACCGTCCCAAGAAAAAGATAAAGGAAAAAAAATAAGAAGTCGCCGACAAAAAACAACACAATGACAACATAATAACATCCGTGTAAAAAATCGCTCACTGATTATGTGACAGTGTTTTTAATTTATTTTTCATTAAACTTTTTGAATATGTTATACGTTTGTAAACACCTTCTGTTGTATTCATACCTTAGGTTTCTTTTGAGTTTATGTATTGTACTTAACACTATTGGCAGACAGACAGACATACAGACAGACAGACAGACAGACAGACGGACGGACAGACAGACAGACAGACAGACATACAGACAGACAGACAGACAGACAGACAGACAGACAGACAGACAGACAGACAGACAGGCTAGCAGGCAGGCGGGCGGGCGTGTGGGCGGCCTGTCAGGCGTGCGGGCGGTTGGGCGGTTGGGCAGGCGGGCGGCCAGACAGACAGACATACAGCAGGCAGACAGACATATAGACAGACACACAGACAGACACGCAGTCAGTCAGACATACAGACAGACTGCAGACAGACTGCATACAGACACAGACAGACAGACAAATAGGGTATTTTGAGCGAAGCGCCAATACTAATTGCGCCTGACGCGTGTTTTGGTTCTTCTGTTGGTAGAATGCAGGGGCGTAATAAGGCTTTTAAAACTGTAGGGTATATTGGCGCGAAGCTCTATTACCGAAGGCGCGGAGCTCCTGAGTTCTTATATAAACTATGTTTAAATAACATTTAACCATTGAAATCTGATGGAAGAATTGGCCTTTTGACACTTTCTTCTTATTTTACTTCTTCAAATTATGGGGACATATTTGCGAATAAGGGGCGTATATCTAGGCTTTTCAAACTTTTTTGGGAGTGTTGGCGGGAAGCTTTTTTCTGCAAGGGTGATCTTTTTTTGATAAGCTGTGTCTTTCGATATTGTTTTTCTTTTTGTAATTCTTCAAATTGTTAGGGGTGTTGGCGCGAAGCAACATAACCAACATAAACAAAAAACAACATTTAACTGTGTTTGAATTTGACATCTTAAAAAACTTTGCATTGATTTCTAGAAATGTCAATAATAGATTGAGAGCTTTTAACTTATTTGTGACCTAAAAGATAGTTAAACACGATCAGGACAACAGAAGGGTGTTGAGAAAAAAAAGAAATGAAGGAAACAAAAATGAACATAGAAATGGTCATGATTACCAGATTACATCGGCTAACATGTTAATACTGGGGAGATGCTTAGACTATTTGAACTGTTAATTGAAGACAGAAGCGGTAACAAACCTGTTACTCAATCTAAAGTATGCGGGAATGGGGACAGTAAAGAATACTCCAAAAATGATACGGTAATAATGTAACTTGGCCGTGGCCAGAGTTCATGCCATTTCCCCTCTTTATAATCTTCTCTTATATTACACAGGGAGCACGTTTGGCAAGACTTGTTAGTGAAAAAAACTAGTATGTGACTCGATTAATTGAAAAATCCATTTGCCAATTATAAACAAAATCAAAGTAAGGGATGTTTCTTAACCTATATTTTTAAAGTCAATGTTTTTTTAAAGAGGAAGATAATTTCTTAAAAGGAAAACACCATGGCAGATTCAATGTCGTGCGACATATAGACAACCTGCTTTATGAAGGCTGAACAAGATTCCTGTTCTTTTCTAGAATTCAATATGATCAAATGTTTAAGGTCAAGGTCTTGCAATTCAAATTAAACAAAAAACTTTTCGATTACTCAAAGCGACTCAATTGATTCTCACTTTATGTGACATAAAGTTTTTTGTTTTATTGATATATGCCATATTTCCATGGCCACTGGCTTTCAACACCTTGTTATAATGAGAATGATAATACATATCATTTATATAGTACTTTCGAAGGACTAACAGGTTTGCTCAATGTGCTTAACATGAAGTTATCACCCCAACAGGCCAAACTAAGACACACATGCACACATCCAGAATACACAACTTGACTATTTTACCAATAATGTAAGCTCTCGTCGATTTATCTTAAAAGTTCACCTATGGCAGAAAAAATTGCTAGCACAATAGGACATTATTCATTAAAATAGTTCAACAAAGACTGAATCGTAATTAAAAGAGAGTTATATTATACACTAGTGGCTGAGTACCCGGTATTGCCCGGGAGGGAGGATATACAAAAAGATAGAAAACACGGGACGGGAAGCGCAACGACGACAAAACAATTTTGCAGTCTACAACTAAAGGCGTAAATAACATATCAATGAACTTTTGGAACTTCGCGTTCCCTTTCTTGTAAGTGCTTATTTTGCCGGAAGTGAAAGCTAGGTTCAGTGAGATGGCACTTCGACACAAAGTCGACAATGGAACATATAGTAAAATACTAAAAGTCTTAATTAAAAATCTATGATTGTACCAATTTGTATCAAAAAGCTTAACTACACGTCTCGGTATATTTACAAACAAATTACTAAAGTTTTGGGTCGCTTGAGTCAGAACTGTGGCTGTTATCCCATTGCATACAAATAAACACACAGATTTTGAATTATATTATGTAGATATGAGGGGTGTTAGCCTTACAATGTCTAGTGGAACAAGCTTTGAAAATTGAGAATTTGATTTTTGTTTTGGTTACTACTACCACTAGAGAGGGAATGAGACGTTTTCTTTCAACCCCAAGGGCTTAACTGGATTTTGATTGAATGATTCTTGGGGATCTAGACACAAAAATTTGCGTTTGGTAAAATAATTACTTGAAACCAAGGGCTGTCAAATTGTCAAAATATCAAAGTACCCGTAATTAATCGCAAATGAAAGGTGTTGCGAGACAATGACAAATCTGTCCATTTTTTACTGTACGACGATTAGTCCTCGAGTTATGAGGTCAAGCTTGTCGATAAACGTTGACGCAAAAAAATAATATCCAAGACAAAAATTTTTTTTGTACTTATTCTATGTAATTCCCTATGACGTCACAAGACAAAATCTATAAAGATGTTCAGTTTGTTATTATTTCAATGCATTTTTCTCCAGACCATCCCCTATTACATACAATTACGTATAATGCTTTTAAACGATTGACACTAATATCTTGAATGGAAGTAAATTTAATTATCTTGTTTTTTTTGCTAAAAAAATGCACATATGCCACAAAAACAACATATGCTACTTTAAGAATAGTTTCAGGTTTTAAGTTTTCATTTTTTTACTTAGTCAAGTTAAAAGGGAAAAAATATCAATGTTTTCAGAAAACACATCAACAAGTTCTAAGTTCCGTATCTTAATAAAGTAGAAATCTCTAGTTCCGCCAACCATCCTCATGTCAACTATAACAACCAGTGCCGTGACTGTCAACACATACATTGACAACAATATCAAGAACTTCTTGTAATTCAAAATTGTTGACAAAGATTTGCTTTGTCTGTAACAAAACGACACAAATAGCTCAACGGCTTTATTTAATACATCACTGATTCAGATGCCAAATTGATTTTTAATACTCAAAATCTACAATAAATTAAATCAACCCTTCGATTTTTCATTCGATAAGAAGTCTGTTACAATAATTCCTTTGATTATAGGTGAAATTTGAAGTGTACACCCAAATGTCGTGTTTCCATCTTTGAACAGATAACTTATATTTTTGTACAAACAATCAATTCTCTTGTAATGAGTTGTCCGTGTGCTTAAACTTGGGATCATAGCGATAAAGGACAAGTTAGAGGAGATTAAGTGGTTCATAGAATTTCATCTCGCTGTGAAAACAGATAATAATTCTTATATTTATCCCATCCGTTGTCATCATTATTTCTTCATGTATCCGGTCTTTACCTCTGTCATTTTGTTCTTGATTTTCTTATGACGTAGAACTTCTTTTGTTTGTAAAAGCAAAGTTTATCAGGCTTTATTTGTTTTCTCATGATGCTATTTCAAACAACGTGTATTATAAACGGCGATAAGCATATGGATATATATTTACATATATTTGTGCATAATAGAACATGCACAGGTAGTAATATTTTTTCTACCTTGACTTACGCATAATTACATCGTATCATGTCGCCAAAAGCTATAACTTGTAGAAATTTTAAATGAATCTGTTTCTATTTGCTCTAAGAAGAGATTAATTCAACTTGATGTATTCCGCTCAACGATTTCCTTATGAGTCATATTTTAATCGGAAATGGAATTGATTTTAAATCAAAGAATTTCAACAAGCAAGACTCTACATTACGTGCCCCAAGGTACCAAATGACATTCAACGAGTTGATATTATCTCTAGCCAGATTAAGGGACTATGTTACCCAACTTTTGTAGGATATGATAGCCTACATTCATAGCTTAGATCGACAGGAAACAGCCGGTAAAAGTCAGCGTTAGCTAACAAATAAGATTTGCCATAAGTGAGATATGGGTGCATACATTCTGACAAAGCCAGTGAGATGCGGTATTTGACAGAGACAGGGGCATACATACCATTAACAACTAGAAACATGAGTACTCAGATAGAGTACAAACCCGAGACTTTATAAAATGAAAGAGTTACCATGTCATCATTAATTATCATTCAAATTCGCACCGCCCGCATCAATCTTGAATGCGGAAGACGAACCATGATACAGTTATGGAAACAATCGAGTATATCTCTATCATTCTTTGGTATATGAGTTTAATTCTCTTACTCTGTCAATTGTTAACAGATATTTCTGGAATCACATAAGGTTCTTCATCGTGTTGATTTACAACATCGCACAAGATTTTACAGCAACGAGTTATCGTGTTACACAGACAGACAGACAAACCGGGCAGCGTCACGTTCCCTACACCAATACTTGGTGTCGAGAATAATGCTGTTAATCTATTTACACTTATCATCCAAATGGAAATGCAATAAAATATCCTTTCTTTGTTAAAAACTTTTAAAAGCAAACAATAGAGGATAACTTTCTAAAAAAGTAATGGTTTTCGTTAGGAATAGTTCATCAGGAGATTTTGTTTTGTTAAAAGCAAGGTTGCGGAGGATTGAGAAAGCTTAAAATGTTCCGGCCTCCGCTCCAAAACTTAACATTTTACGGCTACTGCTCCAAAGTTTAAAATTTGCCGGCTGCGGCTTAGCCCAAAAGCTTAAAAATTTTCGGCCCCGACTCCTGCTTCAAAGCCTATTTTTTTCGGGTTCCACCTATATCCCTCCGGATCCCCGGCTCCGGCTCCGCATCCCTGGTGCTAGGGCATTCTTTATTAATGGTAGCATCTCTTTATAACACATAATTTGACCATAATATGATTTATAATTTTACTGTTTATCCTACTTGGTATATTATGTGAAATGTGTGAATATAGGATGAAATAAGTGTAGCGTTTTTGAAAATTAAATCCCTGTATGTAAGTCTGTACAGACAGGTTACAAGTAACCCTTTTTTAGAAATATAAAACATTCTGTTAAGTCCTGCTAGCTCAGGCACTCTATATCTTATCATATAATTGATACTATTCTTCTATTCCATTCATTAGAAATTTGAATTTGATGTTTTTTGGGGTAATATCCATAATGTAGTTGGAGCCGGAGCCGATATAATGTTTCAGACCCTGGCTCCAGGTCCGCCTAAAAAGATTCCGGCTCCGGCTCCACCTAAACAAAATTCCGGCTCCTTGATCCCTTCAATCTCCGACTCTCCGCCTTCGCAGAAAAGTACAGAATAAATCGATGAGTTCAAAAACACAAACTGACGTGGTATCAGTTAAAACAGTAACAACCCTCTTTGAAGAAAAACTTGCGTACGAGTCATTAAAAAAGAAACGTTCTAATCAAACAGTAAACAAAACACAAATTGGATTGGCCTCTGTACAAAGTGTGTCATCAACCTCTAAAATTTACAATATGCTCACCGGTGCCGAATATTAGAAATTTGTCTAAGGCGCAAGGTACTTTCTAGAGTCTTAAGTTTCATGATTAGACAGAGTCTAAAATAAATAGGACATGAAAGTAAAGTGTGGGCAAATATGCACTTATCATATGGAGGCAGTATTGGGAAACTCCGTTTACTGGCGTAAATACGTAATGAACCCGGAAAAAAAACTTTTTAGTAAGTTGACCAAAGATTATTGTTAGTAAAATATTAAAAGATAAAAGAAAATCGTAGAAAATCGTAGAATGTACCAATTGGTACCAAAAGCTTATGTATGTTATGTGATCATTCCATAGTGATAAACATGAACCTCAATGTTATTTTTATGGGGAAAATGCCTGTTCAATCAAATTAGACATCAATATTTTCCATAAAAAAGTCATTTTTGGTCATCATCTCGAATGACACTTAATGATCAAAGATGAGAAATCCATACCCACCTTGAAAGGTAATTACAAAGAAAATGAACCCCTTTAGTGTCAAATATGACTTCATGTATGCGTTCCATCCCCCCCGCAAAATGTATATCCTTTTCATCTTTTTACTGCTTGGTTTAAATTACTGTCCTATTAATTCGTTCTTGCCTTGATATAATCAGAGCTTTTTTCCTACAGCACTTCTTTGTTTTGATATCTATCAGGACTATGCACTTCCTGCTATGTGGAGTCCTCAAAAATATTTGAAATACAAACAGTCAAATGTGCATTTTTGGTTCAATTAAAATAAAAATACTATAAGGGTAATTTAGCCAGAATATAAAATACTTGACTTTCCTGTGACTTTCTTTTTCTATATTATGAAAGCTGATTAAAAAGAAATAATTATGAGGACTTTTCCCGACTAAGTTAAAGACTCAGACATACTGAATGTTATAACCATTTAGCCCCCAACCATGAGACGCTATTTGAAACGATATTAGCAATGGATTAGATATTCTTAGAACTAGAAGACAAGATATCCTTATGTCATTGGATTATTTTTATATACGACTTGGAACGGAGAAATTGTTAGCAAAAATGTGCGCAGCTTTTTTAAATAACTGAAAAGGAGTGGATTTGAATTATCTTATCTTATCCTACTTAAAAAAAGAGATATTTCTCAAAAGTGTGATGAGATAGGATAACAGGACAATTGATTTACAAATACTTTTAGCATTCTTTTTTGAAAGCTCGCGCAAGTTTGCCAAAGGCATTCAGAATTTAAAAGAACAGGGTAATATGGTATTATTTATCTTGAAACATATTATGAATAATCTTTCAGCAATCCTGCCCAAAAAGACGTTACACTATCTAATGCTATAATAATACGCATTTTATCCTATGGATGTGAATTATGGTATTTTTGTGGAGCTTGTTCTTTGGAGAGAAAGAGGTTACATATAGGTTTCCTTATATCAATTTGATTTGTGCGGAAGTGAACAATAAAATAAGAGTAATTTCCCCTGGATAAATTCAATTTCAAGCGGTGTAAAAGTAAATATAATAGCTACATGTACCCAGCGCCAATTTAAGTCAATTTTAAACCCCCAAAAATCCTTGTCAATCTAACAATGTGCCTCATCAAATAAAATAAAATATCACATCAATTGCTTGGTTTGACTATATATTATATCTATAACAATATACACTGAATTGTATGGTTGCTTGCTTGGTTGCTTACTTTCTTGCACTTCTCTAATCTCCGAAGTCTCTGGATGGATTTTGCTGTAATTTAAAAATAGGATAGCAAACATACTATAGTTTGTGATGGGCTAAATAAAATTATGAAAATGCAAATATTTTGGATTTAATGAA
>JAUUEB010061745.1:0-15872 GCA_032362205.1 Clione limacina | reverse complement strand
CCCCCCCCAAAAATCGGCTGCAGTCACCCTGGGTAGGTGTACTAAAATGTCCACATCTTGGTCAAATATGAAATTATTCTGAAAAAATTGGTCTCATATGAAAGAGAAGATGTTCTTCTAAGCAATTGTGTCATAAATCTATAGGAAATGGAAGATTGTCGTCTTCAAAACTCAAGAAAATAAATTCCCAGGGATTTACTGATGATTGGTGATTCCAGAGGGATTTTCCGAAAATGTGGATAAATCAGCAGCAGTCACCCTGCTTTCAACATAATGTGCAAAGATAGGCAGCAAAAAAACGTTTCACTGTGTATGTCAACCTCACCTCTAGAATACGTAAAACATCTGGATTATTTGGGTTCAATCCCTTCGCAGCAGCAATCTGGAGCAATCGCTCTGCAGGAGTCAATTGTTGTTGCAGCTCATTCATTCTGTTAGAATTCCTGAAAATGGGAATATTGTGCAAAGTCACATTTAAAGAACATAAAAAAAGGGACAACATAATACAACTTCATGTTCATTAATTTCAATTTAAGTGTCCATGTGAGTGATTCTCACCTAAGTCTACCCTGAACACTCACCATTTATCTTGTTGAATAAGTTTTTGAGTGATGCTGCCTACCATAAACTTAGAAAGATTGATGAACAATAAAAATCCCCTTACATTTACAGTGTTCCTATAAACTAAAACATTCAGTCAAACGTTTATATCACAGCCACAAATTGTCATTTATCCTAAGTGGCCACAATATACAGGTTCAAGAGGCTATCTAATGACTTAAAAACTTCATGTGTCATCGTAGTTCATTTTGTTTGTATGTTGACTAAGGTTGAATTATCTTTAGCGATTATACACAACTAATAGACAGTTACCCTAACAACAAGTCTTTGATAGCAAGTGAGGAATGTTCTATTAGTGATGCTAATCTGTCTTTGCTGTCTGATGACCCTTTTTGCATTTAATATGTGCCTGTTCATGAAAATGGTAAACCCTTCACAGACGACCTATCATAGGATATGGCAAGGCTGAACATTGTGTAGTGCATAAAAGTTGCATGTCTTAAACAAAAATATTCAAGTCCTGTCGACTTCAATTTAAGTTTTGTTCACTGTATTAACAAAGTATCAAGTAAATAAAAGAACAAAAAGAATGTTCTTAAGAATATACCTGGCTAGACCTGGCTGATCAAAGCGTCCAACTTTTGATGCTCTACCACTTTGAAATTCTGATTCTCCACTTGGTTGTCCTCGTTTTCTCTGGTCAGGGAACCTATCTCTTTGGCTACTATTACTATGTCCACGAGAATCTAGTCTTTCTTTTGACACCCTATCTTGGCGGCCAGTAGATCTGTCTTCTTTACGTTCAGATGCTCTCTCCTTACTAACATCTTTTGATCTTGATCTTTTTTGTCCTTTAACACAAATGTACAAAGAGAAATAAAGCTAACATGTAAGTTGTGACAAAACACAGGTAAAATAAAGTCATGATTGACTATCAGCAAGCAGAATTGCTTGAATCGGACGATTATTTCTGAATAGGGGAGTAATTTGCCCAAGCTCCATGCTATTTCCTACTGATGGTATTCAAACACTGAATTCAGTGTAATGACAAGTGTATAAAGTCTATCTAAATCGCAAGCCTTGCTAAGACACCAATTTTTTTTTTGTCTCAAACTTGGCAACCTAAAGAGGTTTACCTGTACAGCCAAACCCAACAGCCAGTAGTTTATTAACACAGCCTTTGTATCTGCAAGTTTCTTTCCTGTGTAGAAACACAAAGAAATGTCCTTTATATGATAAACGTATTTGAAAACTGATGTTGAAATTTTGTTTAGTGGGACAAAAATCTCATTCCTATTTTTTCCCTCTATCTTTGCCTCTACTAATTTGTAGAAAGTGGACTAATTATGCTTTCCAAGAAAGGTCGTTTTAAGCAGATTTGTACAGAGCTATTAAACAAGACAAATTATAAGGAGAAAAAAAAATACATATCACATTTAATAATATCTAACAACATCACAGTTTTTAAATAAGTAATCACATAAATGACCTTTCTTTGTGTTTCAACACAGAAAAGGAGCTTGCAGATAAAACGGCAGTGTGAATAAACTACCTGCTATTAGTCTGAAAAAATATGGATATTGTTTATCTGTACTAAAAAGTTACCCTCATTATCTTTACTAGAAGCAGTTTATCACTTGATGTAGTTAGCCGATTGTTCAATGATCAAAATAAAAATAGATAGCGCGCATGACAGCGCAGACATTCGATTTGGTACACAACACCACTTCTCATATATTTGTCAACAGGAGGTTTAAGGGATGGTAGAATATGTTTCAATCAAAATATTTCTAATTTGCCTATCTAGCACAAGAACTTATATTAAAACTTTATTCTACAAAACAGTTTGACATTCTATGAAAAATATAGGGCACATTTTGTCCGACACTGGGCTGACCAGTCTTAGCACAAATCTCTAAAGGACAACTGAGACTTATGCTAAAATCAAACTTTTCAAAGTCTTAGGCATGGGACCTGGTCTTCTGATTCAGACACCAGAATCATTGAGCGACCTGAGTGCATATCAAACCTTTAAAATACTGACATTTATATAAAATGGTACTTTCGTCATCTGGGACAAAATTATGTTTAATTCTTAACAAACCACTTATGATAGAGATGAGACAAAATAATAAAGTACTAGAATAAAGGATACTGAAATGACTTATTCTAACTCAAAGGTATGGCAAGCAAAAAAATGTTAAAGGAGAGAAATTACCTGGTGAATGATCTGAAGAGCAAAACTTGAAATTGGTGAAGAGAAATTCAAAATTTTTGGTCCCTTCCCTGTTTGGACTAAACTTCAAATTCCTTATACATCCTAGCACAGCAGTCATCCATGCCTCATTCTCAAACGCCACTTCAACAGGTCTGTGGAGATTCATTGAAAACATGAATTAAAGATTCTCTTTTCCCTACAGCTAGCATAAGGGTCAGTGCAAACTTTAACCAAATCCGAAAATTGTTAGAAATATGGTAGAAAATCAGATGCAAAAATAGAAGGAAAAGCATGTTGAAATTTTGAAGTAGAACAAGAAAGAACGATGGTGTGTGTCACTTGAGATTTGAAATAATCTCTTTAATATGAAGTTTGAAAAAAATGTATGCTAAAATTCATAGAACTTTGAACAATAGCATTTAGCATTATTCATATTGTTCTCTGTATGAACCAAGAAACTGTCAAATATGGTAATTTTTTACATAAGCTGCTCAAAATTCTTTCAACAACCAAAGTGAAGCAGAAACATTTTGCTAAAATGTATGCAAGTGAAAATCTGTATACTTGAAAGATTGTCAACAAAATAAGGGTATTTGAGAAGTGTCATGTTTACCAGGTGTGTTGTGTTTAGGATTTGCAAGGACCAAGTCATTCTAAAATTAAATGTGTACACTAGTACTTGAACATTTTTCAGACTGGTGATGGTTGTAAAAAAGTATAATACTCATCACCTTGAGATAGTAGAAGAAGAGAAAGTAGCAGTGCTATAATTTCAAACCATATATTTTGTTTTTCCACAGTGAATCTTTAATCATCATCATTCTACAGCCCCTGAGGTATTGTGAACCCATGTGACTGTATCATTAGGCCTGCCTTTATATCAATGTTGTTTTTAAATCAGAATTCAATATACAAATAAATACTTACCTCATACTAGCAAAACAACAACCCTGCTGATGTTTTTCTTCCAGCGTTCAATCAGGGAGTATGTATATTGAAATGCTATCAATGATTGTGCACCAGAAAGAGCCTTGTCTTTTTTATTGATTTAATAAAAAATTGCTCATGGTATCATACCCATATCAATGACTTTTTCAAAATGGGGATCATTGTCCTTTCATACATTACATATGATATAATCAATGCTTATATAACAAAATTATGGGCATGTCTGTGTTTGTGCTTTTGATTCTTGTAATAAGCCACAGAGAAAATGGATAGAGAGAGAGAGAGATAAGAGTGAAAGAACAGGAATATCTTATTTTATGAATAATATTGTAAATTTTATACTGTTTTTGCAGCCATTAAACATCTTTTCAAACTTGTGTCAGCATAGATACAGTTTATTGTATCTAAAACTACAGTCAAAATTCTCATTAGCATCAGCCAATGATCATGGGGGGGGGGGGTTGGTGATGTGGCTGCTATGAGCAAGTGACCACTATCAATAAGATTATTTCCTCTGTTACTCACTTTGATGACATCATTCTTTTGTGCAAAGGGTAAACAACCTTCTGTGTTGCTATTTTTATCTTTGGATCGTGCCTATAGCCCAATGGAGCAAGACAGAACGCCTTTCTTACATGTCGGTCCCAAGGCTGAGTAAACAAACTGCTGACATGTGTCGCAAGTAAAATGTCCGACACCCAAGACTGCCTAGGAGAATAGACAATTAGTGGCCATCTTGTTGCCACAGTGATGTCATACACACACACAGAAAATATGTTGACAGGCCCCTTAATGGGATGATGACTGGTTGTAAATGAGGCTGTTTGGTCTCTGACTGGCGACTAGCCGTAATGATTGTGCTAGAATGGTCTTTTGTCTGCTGAGCCGGCTTGCTTTGGACAAGTTATTTTTGAACAGTGTGGTCCTTTCAAAGGGGTGATTGCGACTATATTAGAAAAATATGGCACGTGGTTGTCTTGAGAACAAAGAGAAAAGATGTACAGTTGGTCCCTGAGAAAGCTTTGACTGCATATTAAATCAAAAAGAGAATTTTCTCTCACATATGAAATGGGTTGCATCCATCATTAAGTATTGACTGTTTGAAGCCTAATTGCAAATTGGGCACAGTCATGTGCAATAAGGGGGCTTGTACGACCTTGTGATAGATTTAATACCATATATAGGTTCACAGGTCATGTAAAAATAAATAGGGGGTTGTCCATCAGATAAGTATGATACTCGTTCTGCTTGTGGGGAGAGTCAGGATGTTGTATGCAATTGACTTACTGTAAGGCAAGAGGAACATGATTTGATTTGTACGCAAAAGGCTGGGACCCATCTTTGTCACAGTCTTCCCTATTGAAGTACATGGATGGTAATACCTTACTGGAGAGTAATGTAGTGCACATGGTCATAGGAGATGGTGCGACAAGTATTGCTTGGTCTGGGTGCAGTAATACTCTTTATCAAAACGGTGATGTTGAAAGGATGGTGCTTGAGGCTTGAAAGACATTTTTTCTAAAGCCTTTTATTAATCAAATACACAGGTAATGAGTAATTGGGAGAAGCTTAAAAAACTATAAATATAATAAAGACATAAAGTGACTAAAGCACTGAGACTGATAATAAATAATTAACTGACATGATTATGCATGATGCATCCAAATCATGTATCGTACATTTTGCCTATCAGCTTGAGAGATGTAAAAACATGTGCATGTGCAATATTATTTTCCAGTTTGCCTTGAACTGTTCACCACAGACATAAGCCACAAGGAGAAATGATTTTCCAATTTTCCATACTGATTGTTTCTCCATACAAGGAGAAAACTTTACTTTTGTCATGTTGACCCAAAATCAAAGTTGTTATCTGATTTTGAAAAAGATGCAATTTCTTCCCTTTTTTTTAAATCAACAAACACAATCAGCTTTAACTAAAAGGTCAGGGAAAAAAGCTTTGTGCATCTGTAACATCTAATGCTTTTAACCAATTGACCAGTAAAACATATTTATTTATTGAGAGCTTCTTCAGAACTCTCTCATTTTTTTTACTGATAAAACTGATCATGTATAATGCTTATATCTAAAAATTGCAGCACCAAGAACGGTGATTCAATAATACTTACCCAATAGTGTTAGCCTTGCCATCAGGAATTTTTATGTCCATGGAAAACGGGAAAAGAGGAGAGAGCATCTGTCTGCTCACAGTACATGGGATGCGATGAATTATGGCAGATTTCTGCTTTGCATCCTCTGTCTTCAGTTCTGAAATAAGCAAATCATGAGGTTGCCATGCATTGACTAGTGATGTAATGCCTCGTAGAATGAAGGCAGAAACAATGTGTTGTGTAAGTCCAAAAGAAGCAATCCTGAACTCCCAACAGATGCAGTTCATCAGGGACACTGATACTTCAGAAGAACCAAAAACAGACAACATCATCACTCATCACAGAAAAACATTGCCATAACATCTGATGACTAGGCATAGAGTTGTGTAATGTGTCGTTAAGAGCAATTCTTTTTTAAGCACATAAATATATCAATTAAAGGCAATAGACTGTCTTAATTACAAAGAAATTCCATTCATCAACTAGGATTACAAGCTTCATTTTTCAAAATCTTAAGACTGAAAAATATGTCCAAACTTGCTTTGCTCACCAGTTAAATGAAAAAGTAAGGAGCAACCATGAAGTGAAGTAAAGATTCAACCCAGTTTAATCCTTGTAAACTGTCTAAAGGAAAAGGCAAGCATCCTTTTTTTCTCAAGAGAGACAGAGATTATGAAGTGTTTGATATTAAAGAAAGAGAGTATTAACTTAAACCATCTCAAAGTATATTTAACAGTGGGCACACTGTAACAAGAAGGTCAATATAAACACACTTCTTATTTCTTCAGTAAACATTATAAGATAGGTGCAAGAACTTCTTCAATGCATGTGGACAAATGAGGTACTGAGTCCTTAAATTTAAAACTGTCTACCAGCTGATGATGCACCACTTGTAGCACACCCAATGCCAACGTTATCTTGTGAATGAGGAGGATTGTGACATTGTAGTATGAAACAGAAGAGTGATACCATGATGCAGCTAGATACTCGATACTATAGGACAAGATAGTTGTGAAAACAACAATTAAGTACAAAGTCAATAACTTGGAAAGATCTACCTTATGATTCTGGGAATAATCATATAACAGGACAGTTAATAACTGTATAGTAGTTATAATAGTATAAGAATGTTCAAGAAGGCACGAAGAAAAATAAAGTTAAATAAGAGAACAAATTGCTATAATTGCTTGCAATTTTAAGTATGAGATCAAAAGACCTGAACGAAAAAAGAAAAGGCTGTGATGAAAAAGTCATTCTTTAAATAGAGTACTATAAAAGTGTCAAAATGATTTTATTTTGATATCTTATCCCCATTTCACTATCAAGCATTCATCCTGTAGTCAGAGGGATGGCAAAAAAACACAATGTTGTAAATAATGTTTTCACAGGTAAGACAATAGGGTGAAGTAGCACACATCCTTGGCAGGCATATGACAAAAACATTACTAGTATTAATGTCACTCGCACTATAATTAAACTTCAAATACACAAAACATTCTCTCATAACATGTTATGTCTGAAGTGCTCAATCTGCAACTTATTGTAAGTTGTATATGTTTTATGCCCATCACAACATAAGACGATGAAGGCGTTAACCAGTGGAAACTGGCAGCAACGATGCCTTGGATCTCTTGAAGAGAGATGTTGCCTTAAAGCCAGTGTTTACATATATATGGGCAATTACAAGAGACCCTGCTAACAACAATAATGCTTCTGGTAATTTTTGACATTGGCAGAAAAGAACTATTGAGTGAAGAATATGGAGCCCAAAATAACAATTCTGTGAGAAAGCCATCATCATCATATGATTGATTTAAAGTCCCCGTTTCCATAGTAAGCCAATAAAAATTGGTTATGATTACAGATCTTCCACTATCATGGTCTAGGGAAAGCTCTTGACAAAAACTTTTGACTTGTAGATCTTCAGAGATGAGCTTGTTCCATGTTTTCAGAAATCAACCTTCTGGTGTAGAAACAGGGACCCCCAGCTCCTGGACTTTATTCAGTCCCCAGTCCTCAAACCTTCCATGTGGGAAATAACAAAACTTTTCATTTATTTCACAAGCTGGGAACACAAGACAGCTGTACAACATTCTTATTGACTACAAGAAGAAAATGTCACTACAATCTGAGGGTTAACAGAAGAGCAAACATTTCAAGTGATCATGTTTTGGTTATTGATATCAGCCGGCTGAGATAAAGGAGAACAAGGAAAGGACAAGTGAAAGTTAAACTTAGTGTCTATGGTTCTATTAGAACACTAAATGCATTAGACTTCATCAGGTGCATATGATAGAAAAATGAGAGTGGAGGTTGAAGCATTAGCCAAGTGCTAAAGATTATTGAAACAAGTATGTAAGCACAAGAAAAAATGCTGAATGATTCTTATACAAACTTGATGAGCCTTTTAACAAACCGTCATGAAGAGACTAGAGACATAGCTGTAGTCGAGTCCTTGCAAAGTGAGATTCATTAATTAATGAAATAAATAAATCTACAATTTACTTCATCAGTGCGGAAGATTAAGGCAGAAATTCCAAAACCTTCTTACCTTTACCAGCTGTGCATTGTCCCAATTATCTTCCTTCTTGAAATTGGAAATAACCAAAGTAATAACTGATACATACTTCTTACGATTTGAGAAGCCATCATTTTGCCAACTCTGTAGTCATGTTATACCTTAGGCAAAGAGGATTAGACAAATGACTTGGTCAAAGAAACTCTACATCCAGATTAAAAACAAAATCACCCTTAAAACCAAGCTCTTTAATGTGAATCCACTGTATGACACCATTAAGAAAATGAAAGAGTTCTCCTGCCTGGAAAAGAAAAACAATTTCACATTGAGACACTGAGGTAAAAATGAAAGGGGAAAAGGCCAAATTGACTACAGCCTGCAACACATGCAGTTGCAAGATAAACAATCAGACCAATCTGAAAATTTTCAAGAGCAACTCTACTTTTGTCTACAGGTTATGACAATTTTAATCAGGAGAACACTTGATGTGTTTCAACGGAACTCCCAGAGATAAATCCTGTGCACCTCTTGGCCAAATATGACATTTAAGGCATTGTACAGAACATTGGCATGTCCAACATTAGATGTAAAATGCCTGAGCATCTACTATGGATGTCATCTACATCTCTTCCATGGCCTCAAACAGACAGAGAGATAAAGAAAATCCAAATGAGACTTAGAGACGAATATTTGAAAATTCAAATAATTCATAATTGAGCCTGAGGGGCCCTAGGGAGCTTTGTGCTTTGGGTTGATGTTTGCTGGATGCCTTGTCTGCAGTCTACTCCTCAGATGAGAAGACGATGCAAAATGAGAATTACCAAATCAAGCATTAAGCATCATACACAAGTTTAGTGCATACCTGTTTTGTGAAACAAAAAGCAGGGCTTTGGTTGTCACTCAAATCTTTCATGTAGAATGTACACAAAACTAATGCAACCCATTATCAATACAGACTGGCTGATGAAAACTTGCATACATCACAGATGGACACAATTTCAAAACAGTGTAAAAAACCATCACTATATCTCCACAAGTCAGATTATAAGTGAAAATGCAGTACTAATGTTCAAGTTTGTGGTACATCAATATTTTTTGAAAACGTGATGCTGCAGACTGTGTGGTTGATAATGGCATAAATTTGATAAAAGAAACTGACAAATGTCTGCACCCTGAAGATGGATTGGTGCAAAGCTATTCATCATTGAGAAAGAGGGACAACAAAACATGTTAATCATCGGAAAAAATGGTGCACAAGGAGACATGCCAGGGTTTTTTAAGTCCTTGCAAAACTGGTGCAAAAGGAGCTTAAGTTCAAGAAAAGAAATAAGGATTTCCTCATGAAGGAGAGAAAGAATATAACAACAAATGGGATGACATAATCCAAGGTTTCTGGCAAGAAAAGGATGGTTGACAAGAAAAAAGTTATGTTGATTTCATTGATGATTTTGGCATGGTGAGAATGCCTAAGTGGTAATCAGACCAAAAGTGGATTATGTTTTTGATGTGAAGACAAAGCATTAACTCTTTGACTGCAAAAAATCCCCTATGACATACATCGATTGAGGACCTGCTCCAACAGTATTAAAATAAGGCATGAAAGGAAGACATACCTTGCCTATTGATGTGGTATGAAGAAAGCAAATTCTGAATACAATACTCTGAAAGCTTGCCTTCCAGAGAAGGAAAAAAAGCAAGATTTTTTAAACATCTAGTTTAATGAGTCCTAAAAATTGCCAGCATGAAATCTTGGTACTTAGGGATTGCCCTTGAAATACTTTTGCCTCAAAAGTGTTGTCAATGTGCTCTCAGCCATACAAATGATGTCAGAAAAATAATTTTGTTTCAAGTCAGCAAGTAGTCCATACAAATGATGTCAGAAAAATAATTTTGTTTCAGTCAGCAAGTAGTCCTTATAAATGCGGCAGAAAGCATACACACTACCCAAAATTTAGTTCCCATTCCAAAATATTTTCTTGTCTCAATTTATAGTAAACCAGAAAAGCTTGGAAAAATTCTCTGAAAATCAATTATAACTTCAATACATATACATTAAACTACTATAAATACTGACAAAAAGACTTACACAGGTGACATAATATATATATGAAATGAGAGTACAGTTTGGAAGTTTATCATGATGATCATCTCTCAAAAACAAGATAACTTCTATATATTTTTTTTATCACAGTAGGATAGAAAGCAACACCAGTCCACGTATAGGCAATCGGAAATTATTATCCTAATCCCTCCCATCACATTAATTTTCAAAAGAAAGATAGGTAACAGATAGCATTTTACAATTATACAACACATGTCTACTACTGCTTCCTTAATATAAATAATCTTTATTGTCTATCGTTACCAAACAAATACACCTCTGCTTTTTCAACTTGAAAGGAAGTATATAAGACTGCTGCCTTACTGACGGTACACCTTAGAAGGACATTTGCTGCCCTTTCGAAGCAGCCTATGTTTATATTGTAATCTGCTATTTAACAATTGTAATATTTAGAGACAAAATGTATACAAATGCAGATGTTTGATTATATGGATAATATTCAAGTTAATAACATAAACAGAAATTCCCTTTCCTTTCTAAACTAAATACCACTGTATCTAAACATATTGATAATACTGAATTGAAGTAAGTGGGATATGGGTCACTGTTGAGTCCCTTGTAGTTGTATATCAACTGACATGGTGTATAGGTTGGTCAGCAGTAGATCCAGTCTAAATGCAGATAGTTGTTATGAACATTTCATTATGGAAATGACCAAAAAATGAGCCTTTTGATACACAAGAAAGAGAAGGACTAAATTCTTGATATTATTTTAACTTTGAGATAAAACGTTTTTTAAAGTAATTAAATTTAAGGCTAGAATGATTTAAAAACATCAAGAGTGTTTGAAACAACAAGTACGTAGGCATTTCAAAGATTAGCAAATGTAAAGTAAACAAAGGTTCTTAAATATCTATTATCTTTGTATTCTCTTTGATTTAAAATCTAACTCTTGAAAAAGTTAAATAAATCTCCATTGAAGCTTTGTAATATTTCCTTTATTCAGTAATGACTCTAAATCAAGCCAAGACTGACTTATCATACCTTTCAAGACTAATTGCTGCAGCTTCTTCAATTCACTTGAGAACAGATCAAACCTCATTTTCCCTGAAAATATAACAAAAACTTTTAAGTGTTCAAGTTACTATCAAGACCCTAATAATATTAGTGGGCGGAAAATTGTCTGAAATTTAATAATAATAGTGGGCGGAAAAATGTCTGAAATTAAATAAAAGTAGTGGGCGGAAAATGCTGCCTCTCTAACCTCAACGGCTATGGATTTTCTACCTCCGCCTGATTCTCTAAACTTCTTCTTATCAGTACTTTCATCTGGGAGTACTACTTGTGCTTAACGTTTTCTTCTTTCAAAAGCTCTTTGAGAAACTTTCAGCAAGCGAAGGGTACAGCTCTCTCACTGCTTGCTTAAATAGCCTCATGTCATTGCTTTTTGTACAAACATTTTCCTCTTGTTGTCCCAATTTTTGTTTTTTTCCAGTTTCATCACAAGTTTTTCATCATACTGTTTTTTATACTTTTCTACTAATTCAGCAAGTTTTTGTTTCTCACCCACTGTGTACTTTTCATATTTCTTATCCATTGAGGACGTGGCGTAGTGATCTACCTTAGTAACACCTGATTTCAAAGTTTATACTGAGCATATTTATAAATAAACACGCTCATATAGCTTGAGCTAAAAAGAGTAGACAATTAAGTTTATTCTATTTCAGAATATTCTTGTGTATCGCAATTAAATCAAAAACTTTTAATTTCATAAGCGTACTATTTTGTTGAACATTTATATTTTTGTCCAGCGTGATTCGTCTGTGAGAACTATTGTGTTCCCATTCACACGGAGTTACAACCAATTACGACGAACACCTGTCTTTCAATGGCAGAGAATTTGAGCGAGTTGGGTGGGTGGTGGTGATGGTTTGCATAAAAAGAACAAAAACAGATCAAAAAGTTGATTTTGCTTTCTACTTTTCTTTCATACTGCTCAACTCTGGAAGATTTAAAAGTACCAAAATTAATGATTGTAGTGACCGGAATAAGCATCGTAGTGTAGCGCATTTTCCTCAAAAAATAATAATCGTAAGACTATGATTATTAGGGTCTTGATAGTAATCATATCATTTTGTTCCAGATGTCTATGACAGTGTACTAGCTGTCAAAATTTAAAAATAAATAATAAGAATTTGTAATATTTGAAACCTGCTGTTGGGAGTGTCACATATTGTATTTGTCTTTTCACATATACATCAAATTCAAATTTACTATCTAAAAATATTATGGCAATTTGATAAGAAAATATTTATGTTAAGAGGTCTTAAAGAAATGTGGGTCATATTGTCAAGTGACGACATCTGTTCATATTTTATTGAAAGTTTAACTGCATTCTGGTATGTATACAAACACAGCAAACTTTTGTGTTAATTAAGAGAAATGTTGGATTTTATCCCATTGAAATCAAACAGATGTTGAGTTTTATTTTGAAGATATTGGATTCTTTTTGGGGATCATTTTATGTCTGGGTTATCGCCAATTCAGCTGGAACTGGGGATAGGTATCCACTCAGCTGAAAAGAATGCCCAACCAGGATGACATGATTTCTCAAAAAAAAATACATCGGGATATAGCCAAATGTTTATTTCATCTAGACACATTAGCACCATAATCTTGCAACTTGCAAAACAATCAAGTTGTAACTTACTCTTTATATATGTCAGACATTTTAGTATCAGAGTAATACTCAAGAAATTCAACAAAATATGCTTAATAGCATACAGATTAATTAATCAACATTAAAATTCCTGAATCGAAAATCCTTTATAATTACCACTTTGTTATTCTTACCACTATAAACTGGTCTCCACTGGTTCCCAGAAGATTTCCACTTATTGTATCTCAGTTGATGATAAACAATAGATCCTGACAGCTTTTTCCTATCATTCAATATTTGCAGCTGACAAAGTTTCTGAATTGCAGTCTGGATGCTCTGCTCATCAACAAAGTAAAGAGTCACTGTCCTGATACAAAAATTAACATAAAATAATTAAGCAGTCGAAAAATACAATGATATTCTCAATTCCAGTAATGCTTACAGTAAAGCTCCTTTATTACAACATCTCAAACTATGCGATGAAATTGCCACTGTCATGAGAGTGTTGTTATTATGTTATAGTGAAAAGAAACCCACTAAAATTAAAATAATTTGACCAAGATTTAATCAATGAAAAGCATGCGGCACATTGATTGTTACCACTTGATTGGTTGACATGGTTGTAATGTTTAGGTGATGGCATTTTTAAAGTTGCTTTTGTGTGCCTGTAGAATCTTTGAAATTCCTGAAACTCCCATATATTTTATGTACATTCCATCAAATTTCAGTGTGACCCTTTAGCACCTCATACAAAACCTAGAACTCATTAAAGTTAAAGAATGCCAAAAGTATTTGAAATTTGAACTTTAAAAAAGATAAACATTTGCAATAAGATGAAAATGCAGAAGAGATCCTAGCCAACAGTGTAAAACATACCCATCCACAGAAATATTACTATCACAGAAATCCACAGCACAGTCAACTGCTAGATTAATGAATTTGCGGAATGGCTCACTTGACAAATCCTTCACAGAAATTGGAGATAGCTGAAGTTCATATCTCACTGTAGAGAAAAAATATGTGTTGTATAATTAAGAGAAAGGAACATGTTATGCTTCAGTTAATACTTATCTTATCTGAAGAACTTCTGCTATTTAAGTGCCAGACCTGTCATCAGCTATCCCCAAAAAATGTTATTCTTAGCCTACCTTAACTTTTCTCCTTCAATCTTTCCAGTTTTAGATAAGAATTCACAGCCTTTGTGACGACATATATTATGTCCTAGAATTTCATCTGTCTTTTTCAGATTCATTTTACTAGAGATCTTTCTATGTTGGCTTCTTTCAATACAGCCTCATTGGATTTCTTCTGTTTCTCTATGAAATTCTTTACATTGTTCTGATAAACCAAATTCTGCTGCCTCCAACTCTACAAGAAATCATGTACTTTTGTCATGGTAAAAATATTTAAATACATAAACACACACACATGGGCATGTAAATAACCCAGTTCCTAGGACAGGGGATCCAGAGGTTTGATCCCACCATGAACAATGGTATTTTCATGTTCAAACATGATTTTCAATGTGGCTATCTACCATAGTGATGGTGCTAAACCTACACACACAATTATTTTATCATCAGTGCATGCTAGCACCCTCAGCTTCTAGTTCTATCTGAGAGGGTCATTAAAACAAAGATCAAGTGTGCATGCTTTAAATAGTTTAAAAAAATAACACTGGGCATGGTCAAACAGAAATCATTTTATTGACAACCCTTTGACTCCATACAAGCTTAAAGTAGACAAACAATCCAAAATAATTCTAATTCTTAGCTGTCAAAACTTTTGAGTCTAGTAAAATTTCACAAAAAACATTGCTGCATTAAAAATCCCACTTATCTGAGCACAGCTCGATATTTATTCACATCACTATAGATACTACTATAAAAATAATGCTTTGCATGGACAAAAAGCTTAATCATGATAGTCTTACAATACTTAAGTGGTATGGTAGGGTTTTTATCAATGCTGTGTGTGTGTGTGGCATTCAACTGTACAGCTATGTACCTCTTGCATCATCAGGTAGCACACTTTACCCCCAGCATAACCCATCCTGTAACTGAGAATCCTGAACTGTATGCTTTATAAAGTTCCATAAGCTTTGTTTTGTTTTTTGTTACATATTCAGGGGGGGGGGGGGCATCTGATAGTCTGGTATATGCCGGCACACATGATACCAAAATAATGATTGAGAAATTTAAATTTTCAGGTAATTTAGTTCAAATTTCTATAAAATAGGCCGGAGCCTAAGTTGGAGCCGGAGCTGAGCTGACTTTTTTAAAAGTGCTAGAGCCGGAGTATTAGACATGTGACTTTACAAAATACCCAATGCGGTGTGAGCATGACTGGACCTGACTTGACTGGCTCAAGTGTTTAGTCAGGTTAAGTCATACATATGCTTTTGAAGACAAAACATCAACAGTTACTTACGGTACCTGTCTACACTTCAATATTAGAAAAATACAGTCCCTACGTAACCTACCCTATTTCTTTAGGACAAGTTATTTGAAACAGACATTTTTTTTGCCTAAATCAGGTATACCATTCCTTTTTTCATGTTTTTTAGTACCTTTTTTCTCCACTCACCCTTTTTTACCACTTAGTACTATGGTACCAGGTGGTAGCTCATATGTGTGAGAAGAGACCACTCCAAACATACCAGTTAGTACCCTAGGTACTAACTGGTATTTGAGTTTTTTAGGGGGGACCACCACGGTACTAGTTAAGGCCAAAAAATCTCCACTATCCGGACCGATCCTAGCGTAACCCCCCCCCTAGAATTTTTTTTAACTATTTTT
>JAUUEB010061634.1:0-15872 GCA_032362205.1 Clione limacina | reverse complement strand
TGAGTAACAAGACTGCACTCTCTTCGTCTGATGTGTTATTGGTACTTAGCTGTATATCGTGTATGTCCTGATAAAGTCGCGCAAAGATGCTTCTCAGAATAAACTGGCCCAAACGCAACAATTGACTTACCGAGTGACCTAGTTCATTTATTACGTAATCATTTTTACATTAATCCAATAGATATGTTCTTTCTCTGTTTCTATAAAAGTAAAAACATATACATATCTAGTTTCGGAGGTATAATTCTAACTCTATGTTCAGACGTTTACTTCATATTACTGTTTGTCTACCCAGATAACTTTTGCGATAATAATAAATACAAACGTGGGTGGCAAACGTTTATGAGAGAAAGTCTGCTTCGCTTGCCGCGGGGTTATTGAACTTGTTATGTTTGAATGGGCAGTCAGTGTGGGATTCTAGGTCAGCGGATTGATATTTCATGCAACATTTTTAAAAGAAACGAGATAAATTGAGGACTTCATTAAATTTTGGGGTATTTCCCCTACTAGCTTGACAATAAGTATATTATGTTTATCTCTTAGCAACAGAAAAGAGTAAATATTAACTCTAAGTAGATTCAAGTTTTGGTGAGCTTAAGAAACGAGTAATATTATATGATTCTCTTGACGCGCAAAGATGTTTTGTAGAATCAACTAACCCTAACGCAACAACTGACGGTTCGGGTGACCTAGTTTAGTTAAATATGTAGCCGTTTTTACATTCATCCTACTAAATATCCAATAGATAACTTCATTCTCTGTTTCTAACAAAGGAAATACAGATCCAACTTGAGAGCTTGTGAAGGATATAATTCAGCCTCAATGTTTAGACATTTACTTCCTATTACCGTTTGTCTAGACATATAACGTTTGCGGTAATGAGTAATGATACAAACGTGGGTGGCAAACATTTATGAGAGAAAGTCTGCATCACTTGCCGCGGGGTTATTACATATATTACATATATGCCTAACCCCAATAACCTTTTCAGAAATAGCAAAGTCTGTATAGTCTTATAAATTCCATTGCTAGGTTTACAAAATCGTCTGCTATGGCGACCAATGCCTTCCGGCCGCTTGAGAATAGTTTATAATTTCAGTCATTAAGATATAATAATTATATATATATGCCGATGTATTATATTTTCAAGAGAACAAGGTAAAGAAAAGAAAAACCTTGATTGAAAATTCTGTATATATTTTTCTAAAATACTCATTTGATAAGTGAAAAAAATGTTAATAAAAAAATTACTCATCCAGAGTCTACTAACTCTCATCTTTAAGCGGAAATATTCAACCTTCAGGTTCCAATTAAATAAATAAAATGTGATTCATGTGGTAACTGAAAGTGAAGGTAACAACCCAGCCATACATCGGAAATACGATGAGCGTTTTTGAACCGATTTTCTATTCTTTTTCGTAATAAGAAACCAATTACGCGGTTGGTTAAGATTGAGTGTCTGGCTATAGCGTGGGCGAAGTTGAATTCCCCATACCCATTGATTGATGTTTTCTTGCCCAAGCATGAGTCTATAGCGAAAGGTTTTTCAGACGACGCAAAATTAAGTCAGCAATGAAGTAGCTAAGTTTCATACTAAAAAGGCGAATCACAAACATGACAAAGCTTTACTTAAAGAAAGGCTAAAAAGGTAAATACAGTTTAAAGATACTAAGCTAAAAAGTGGTGAAAAGTGAAGCTTGACTGATAACTAGGCGAATTGCAACTTTCAGGAAAACTGTACGAAAGTATCCGAAAGTTAAAAACATTTAAAAGATCAGTACAACTTTTACATATCCCCTAATCTCAGTATTCTAATTATACTAAGCGAATTGCAACTTTTAGCAAAATTGTACCGCACGTAGTGCCTCCATGCGATGGTTGCGTTGTAAACTAGAAACATGAGTACTCAGATAGAGTACAAACCCGAATCCATGTTAAACAAAATATTTTCCAAACGAATTTGACAGATGTAAAACAGACAAAAAAATAATGAAGAACAATAAAAAAAAGTTCTCCCAACCTCGAACCCATGACCCAATGGTAATCAGGATTATTAATTAGCCCCAGCTGCTACCGACTGAGCTAAATAGCACCGCTTATGAATGCCATATCGAACGCGGTAACAACAAGTCCGGTTTCTTCGGAAAGAATACGGAACCTGCCAATGAGTATTTCTCTATATATCGTTTGCTAAATAGTTGTAATTCAATAACTCTGTTAATTGTTAACAGATATTGCTGGAATTAAATAGGCTTCTTCGTCGGATTGAATTACAAAATCGTACGCAATTTGAAGTCAATCAGTTGTATCTTTCTTGAGTTATCGGGGCACAGACAGACATACATACACACAAACGCGTATCGTCACATACCCGAGAACCAATTCTTTCGGAACCAGTAACCATACCCTGGAGGGGGCGCGTAAATATTGGTGCCCAGGAGCACCGCCTACCCTTAGTCAGGGTCTGCCTATCGACTGTTTTGATAACCTACATCATATATCCATATATGCTTAACTGGATTATTAAGTTTTAATTAAGAAATAATTGGGAAACTCAGTTAGGTATTACATTTTAAGATCCAGGAATATTATGAGATATATAGCAAATCCATGGTTATTTTTACATTAAACCTGCTTTGTTTTTTGAAAAACCAGAGAATACCGTATGCGTTCGTTACCACCAATTAAGAACAAGACTCATTCCTGTAGCCGTTTTGTTGCTGGACAAAAGATGTTTGTTTACCTAGCATGTCAACATTTAAGAAGGTAGGTGAATATCTTTATAAACAAAATTATGGAGTTTAAGAAATTACTTTAAGTAAAATTTATATAAGAAGCAAGTTGTGTAGAACCATTATAGTCTTTGATTAAAAGAAAACATATTGAAATGTAATCTCTTGATATTCTTCTTCTGCCTTCTTCCAATATTAGGATACACCTTAGGACCCTTTATTAAACTCCAGCAAATATTCATTAAAAAATTGTACTTATTCTCAAATAAAATGTTAATTTCTATCGGATATATAATGAAAAATCAGACCTTTTTTAAGAAATTCATGAACTATTCAAACCCTTCAATATCACCTTAATGTGCCCTAGACTTGCACCATTTAGTACCTATTTTAAATAAACGGGATATGCCAGATACCCTAAGAAGTTTCGGACACTTCGCACCCTAGGGGAGCACATATGTGCTCACTGTTTTCTGATTGCCTGCTGGCAGCCCTGGTAGATATACGACTAACTCACTGAATTTTGTTAGGGGGTACTTGTGCATTTCTTGATCCCTTAGTCAGTTTTCATGTTAAAGTAATCGAAACTCTTTGAATAGGATTTGGGAAAAAAAATCAGTTTTAAAAGGGGAGATAACCCAAACTATTCAGAGAATAATTGAAAAGCAATGCATTTCAACAGGACAAAAGGGGACATTTTTTCACCTGTCATTAGAAATAGGTGAATTTTGTTTTGTTTTTCTTCTCAATTCCATTTAGTTCTCACTTAAATTATAAAAACTCCAGACCCCCTCCCCTGCTCGCTTTGACACACCATTGACACCCCTTTAACACACATTTTACACATCTTTGTCAAAACTTTGACTCACCACATTTTTAACACAACTTTGACACAGCTTTAACACCTTTTACAACTTTAAAACACCTTTAACAAACCCATGACACAACTTTGAAACACATAAACACACCTTTACACAATTTTAACATATGTTTAACACACAATTGACACATCTTTCACACACATTTTACACACCTTTAACACACCATTTATTGACACACCTTTAACACAACTTCGACACACCTTTCACAAAACATGAACTCAATTTTGACAAAACTTTTTAACACATCGATGACACACCTTATACACATCTTAATCACAACTTAAACACAACCTTGACACGTCTTTAACACACATTTACACAGTTTTAACACACTTTGTACACACCTTTTACACAATCTTTAAAACACCTTTAACAACCCCTTGACACACCTTTAACACACCTAAAAACACCTTTACTCAACTTTAACATATGTTTAACACACAATGGACACATCTTTAACACACCTTTTACACAACTTTGACACACCATTTATTGACACATCTTTAACACAAATTTGACAAAACGTTTAACACATCGCTGACACACCGTATACACTAAATATACCTTTACACATATTTAACATATGTTTAACACACAATTGGCACATCTTTAACACACAACTTTAACACAACTTTGACACACTATTTATTGACACACCTTTAACACAACTATCCACACACTTTTGACACAACATAAACACAAATTTGACAAAACTTCTTAACACATCGCTGACACACCTTATACACACCTTAATCACAATTTAAACACAACCTTGACACACCCTTAACACACATTTTCACAACTTTATCACACCTTTGACATACCATTGACACACCTTTGTCACACCTTTAGCACAATTCATTGACACACCTTTTATACACCATAAACACAACTTTGACACACCTTTAACCCATCTTAATCACAACTTAAACACACCTATAACACAACCTTTGACACAACATAAACACAAATTTGACATTTAGCACACCACTGACATACCTTACTTACAACTTAAATACAACCCTGACACACCATGGACACATCTTTTTCACAATCTTTTTCACAATCTTTAACTCATCTTTAACACAACTAAAACACAACATTGACACACCTTTATCCCAACTCTTTGATGCATCTTTTATACACCGTAAACATAACTTTGACACACATCTAACAGCTTTAACACAGCTTTAACACAACTTTGTCAAACCATTTACCATTTTTCTGGAACTAACATAGATTTTTGTCACTTTCTTTTGAGTTGAACTGTTGAAACTTGACGTTTTCAAAATGTAGATATACTTTTATCTACTGTTAATTCCTTATCCTACACTGTTTATCAAGAAAAGACAAAGTTTGAAGAACACCAACACTTGTGCCTTCTTTTATACATATATTGCTTATTGTACACAACAAAGCAAAGGTGGAAAGGTACTAAAAAACCAACAAAGCAGTCGATATAAACAAGCTAACTCTAAGAGACTAGAAACAATGTTTAAAACATCTTCCTGTTATTAATCTGTATTGTTCTTGATTTGCAGAAGACCCCTGATCATTTCTTCACTGAGGACAATCAACTGCTAGTGATAATGAACACCAAATGGTCTGACGCTGGTATCTATTCTTGTCGTTTGTCGAACTCATTGGGTACAGCTAAAGGAGCCACAGAATTGAAGGTGAGATTTACATCTGGTTGGAGAGACGATATGGTTGATTTATTTCATATTGTTTAAGAGATTATAGAACCAATGCTAAGACTTGTTGGTTTAGTGTCAGTATGCTATCTGTGACTGTAGATGATACACAACTGGTGTGTACCTTCAATGTGTAAAAAAATTGAAAAGGACATTCTGTCATTGTTGAGTTGATGCCAAGTCTATGTATAAGCTGGGATATTTAAGAGTTATGATCAAACTGTTATTGTTTTTATTCAGGTTGTGAGTGCGTCAGGAGAAGCATTAGAGAACAGTGGCAGTTCCTTTGGTCTAGATGACGAGTCTACTACCACTGGTATCATCATTATTGCTGTCGTATGTTGTGTGGTGGGCACATCTCTGGTATGGGTCATCATTATCTACCAGACAAGGAAAAGACATGAAATGTACAGCACTACACCTACAGGTTTGTTCTCCTCATTTTATTGTCATTATCTCATACTTTTATATACACACTTCTAAGGACTTCATCAGTATGGAATAGTCTTATAGAATTTAACTAGGGGCAAAAATATTTGTTAAATAAAGCAGTTAAAAACAGAAACTTGGTTGATTATTGAATGAAATATAAAAAATTGCAGGACTCTTGACTTTCTCATTACCCAACACTCTTTCAGTAATGAGTACGGGGAACTTTACTTGACTATTCTTTACCTAAATAAATATCCTGACTTCCTTCCAAGAGTAATATAGAGTTTCCTGTCATTATACTCAAAGTTCATATACACCTTTTTACTTATATCATATAATATATTCATCAATGCATATGTATGTTTCAGATGAGACAACACTTCCTGGAGAAGTTCCCAGCTCAGGTTACATGTCGTCAGATAAAGAAGGAAGTTATTCTCAGGGTCCCATCACTATGCCGGGTTATCATTATCAAGATTATCAAATGAAAGAGTCTGGGTACGAGTCTTCATCAGGACAGTTTAGACCTAATGGCTTCATCCGTCCTCCCATTTGTCCCAGTGATGTCGATGAAGATGAGAATCAGCCACTGACTCTAACAAGAGGGGATCGTCTATTGAGGAAAATTAATGCAGGTATGGATATTTATTTGTCTTGAAAACCGATACGAGATCTATAAATACATAGCACATCTTTTGTCTTGACAAAAGAAAAACTATTGAAGTTTCTACAATTATATAGACATTCAATTTTTTTAAATACGTTGATTATGTTCACTTGGAATGATTATTGAAAAATTATTTAAAACTGTTTTTTTTCTCCATAAAATTGCTCTCTATGTTCAAAAACTCATAACATCTTTATTTAACTGACATTATAAATGTTGGCAATACAAAGCTTTCAGCTATGCATAAGTGTTAGAAAGGGGGAAAATATACATATATTTTAGGAACCAAAGGCATGATTGCTTCATGATTACATGAACTATTCACAAAGCTTAACATGATATTCAAATTCAGCTTATGGATTAGAAGTTTGACTATTGAAGACATTGTTTTAATGTTGTTGTTTTTTTCCAGTAACAGATTTTGTGCTGTTTTTAATAAAAAAGTTCTTTTGGTCCCTTGATACTAGTGAAACATTTCAACTTATTGTCTCCTCAGCTACCTCAGCATCCAGTTTGCAATATGTTGGCAGTGATGGTGATACAATCGGCAGTCGTCACAGTAGTAGCAGTGGTCAGCACAGTGGCAGCAGTGAGCCCAGCAGCAGTGGGTCAGGCCACTCAGGCAGTTTGCATTACCCTCTAGTGGTGAACATCTCCACATCCCATTGTGATCAGGGAAATCCATCTCCTGCTTATCCTTCACCTGACCTTGATGACCTCCATGGTAAATCAGGGTCAAGGTCAAGTCAGCTACAACTTCTGTCTTCAGAAGTGAGGCCGCTGCTTCAGACATTTCATCCGACAAAAGTGCCTCATCAGGAAAAGCCTAACACAACAAATAGTTTTACAAACAAGGGGCCGGGTCGGGTTCGGGTAAAGTCTAGGGGTTTGGAGGCTCGAGTTTTGTACAGTAAACGTCATTATAGTGACTCTTGTGATAATAGAGATATGGAATCTCCCAGTCCTCCACTCACACATTGTGCTGCTTGTCTTGCAGCTTCCAGTGGTAATTCAAATTCCCTGCATATCCATTCGAGTGGAAGGAAGGACAACCGCCTTCAAAACAATAATAATGTTCCATGTAGATTGCACGAGTTAGACAATGTGAATAGTAAAACAAGTGACAGTGGAAACAGGGCACACCCTAACAGTGATAATAAGCATAATCAGCTTTCTGCCAACCTACCTCCTGCCAGATCCTCATCCTCTCAAACAGAGGATACAAAGGGGGGACCTCCTCCATCCTATAATGAAATTGCCAGAAAACCTGGCAGTGCGAAAGGACGCTTACATTTAGGCAGTGTAGATAATATAGATGGGCACATGAGATTGCATCATCACAATCCTCATGATAAAAACACTTGTACTACTGACTGTGATTCTAGGTACCCTGTGACAGGAAGCCTCTCTTCAACTTCCTCTCCTCGGGTTGCCACACCCACCCCTTGTTGTTGTGAAGTCCTACGTGATCCCCGCTACTGTCCGTCCCACCCCCAGCATTCACGCTGCAGTGAGAGCAACACGGAGCAGCACAAAAGATGTCGCCGACACCACTCTCCGGCGAAGCCTCTTCCTCACAGGCACAAGAACAACAATCGACTTCCTATGAGGATTGAGAGGTCAAGGTCGTCCAGCAGTGTGGGCCAGGAGCCCATGTGTTATGCACAATGTGATACTTACTCTTCTGCTTTACAAACAGGTAAGGAAAATTTGTATTTGAAAATAGATTTTGTATGAGATCAATTTAGACAATAAGACCAGTTTTGTTTATGATATAAGCCAGGTCAATTTTGGTTATTTTTTGTATTTGTTAATCAACGCCATTATTTAACTTAATTGAGCATTTTCTGCATTTTTTCTTGAGACATCTGTATGGTATAAGTTTACAATGCAATGTTTAAAACTCAGTTTATTTATATGATAAAAATGCAAAGGCAAATTATTCTTGTTCTTGACAAATAAGTGAAGAAGGATATAAAAATGATTAACTTTCCACTAATCAATTTTGCTTTGTATCTCCGATTTAATTTTGTTAGTGATAACTGACTGCAATCATAAGATCTGCCGAATGATTTGAAATCAAAAATAAATCAAACATTTTGGTGTGATGATAAATTTCATTGAGAATTTGTAAAATTATTTTGATAACCGAAATATGCTAACCTTTGTGTTCATTTTCCTTCAATTTCAGACTGTGTCTGCTGTAGTTGTAATGCAGAGACCACCACTCACTATCCCAGCACCCCAGTGTGTCAGTGTAACCATTGTCCTGGTAGGTCATCTTTAATTGTGCCGTCTGTCTTTGTATGTTACATAGAATGGTCATCTCAATAAGAGTCAAAGTTAAAATTTATGAAATCTGGTCAGGTTTTTACGTGAAAAACAAAAATCAATCAAATTATTCACTCTCTTAATAAATGTTTAAGAAAATTGTTATAATGACAGGTTACATTTCTCTATTTCAATATCAATGGTTATGGTTAGTTCTGAACGTAGACATTGTAATGGTTTGACAAGTTTTAATTTGCTCCAGTGCAGTGACTAGATTTTCTCTTTAATTTAATGTTGAGGTTCGAAAGCTTTTTTAAATAAATACAACCTTTTGTTTTACTCTTTCTCAAAAATATCTGACAATTTCACAAATGCAAAATAAACATTAGTTAATGGTTTTTGTCTTATTTAATCAAGTTATATTATGTAGATTAAGTGGGAAAAACACATTTGTTTTAGCAGAATATAGTTTGTTTTAGATTTTAAGGAATTTGATTTGAATGTATACATTTCATAATTTTATTTAAAAGAGAAGACTAGAATGTTATAACTTTCTTAATTTGTTTAAGTTGCACAAATTTAACAAAGTCATTATTTAGTTAAACCATGTGTGTTAACAGAGGTAAACCATGTGTGTTAACAAAGGTAAACCATGTGTGTTAACAGAGGTTATTCATTATTTAGTTAAACCATGTGTGTTAACAGAGGTTATTCATTATTTAGTTAAACCATGTGTATTAACAGAAGTTATTCCATGTGTGTTAACAGAGGTTATTCCATGTGTGTTAACAGAGGTTATTCCATGTGTGTTAACAGAGGTTATTATTTAGTTAAACCATGTGTGTTAACAGTGGTTATTCTTTAATCTCTCTGCAGATTGTCAGAGTGAGAGAGAGACGGAAGTGTTTGGCAGGACCCGACGCAAAGGATCAACACCACACAGCCATAATACCAGTTGGGGCGTCACTAACAACAGTAGCCAGTCATCAAGTCTTGTTCCATACGCCCAACACAGCAGCATTCCAGCCACTTCAGCGTTAACCTCATCATCATCATCACCGTCGTCACAAAAATATTCACAAATCTTAAGTCTAGATGTGAGATAGTTGTGCTGCCAGCTATTATTATGTTCAGACGTTACAATTAGAATTATTCTTATATTGCTTTTGTTTCTCTTCAATGTAGATGATTTTAGAATTAAACTTTTAGTATCATTTAGTCCTTATTGTGATACATAATGGTTATTTGTAGATTTCTTAACTTGAACTCATGACACATATTTACGATATATTTCAATTCTCAGTTTTTCTAATTTTAAAAACTGTAAAAATCCTTACTAGTTTAACAAATCTGATCACTGGCTTAATTGATCAAGTGAAACTAAGATTAGACAACAGCATGTTTTATATAGTTTAATCAAAATTAATTTCGTTGTACTTTTCTTGAAGTCTGAGAATGTGCACATATTCGTACTTGAGAACATAAACTGTTTTTTTTTTGTTACACATCATGTTGTGATTTTGGGGATCACACGATTTTGCCATTCAACTCCAATTTGTGCCTGTTCCACATGTGTTTCTCGCCTTGCCTCTACTTATTTCTCTGTCTTTCACTTGCCTTAGGTTTCAGTAAAAGCAAGCAACTTCAAGACCAGCACTTTTATACAACACCTTCACTATATGCCTTTTTGCTTTAATAAGTTTAATCAATTCTGAATCGTAGCATCAAAAGTTTGGTTTCACATTTTTCCATAGTAAAAATCTTGTTTGTTGTATTTGTATCACTCTTTTAGACCCACTAAAATTGATTATTTACTAAGGTATCTTATACACTCGTTTATCTTATATAGATCACCATTGGTGAAATGAAATAAGTGTCTTTAGAATCACCAAGGACAAAACAATTTGCATATAATCACCCGTAGTCAAACCCTATTTATTGGAAATGAAATAAGTCAGAAAAACAGATTTTTTCCTTTAAAAATTTGTTGATTTGTTAGTAGTAGAATCAGCGGGCAGTTAATTTCTCACAATTAAGCTAAGATGTCTTGATTGGATTAATAAATACTTAATTCTAAGAGATAAAGTAATGATTATGAGTGTAACATTAATTCTCTAAGCTACTTTCAACACAGCTTTCTGTTGTACTTATCAGTCTTCCAATTTTAAATATAAGATTTTATCAAAATGTCACACAGCTAATGACATGGAGTCTTTTGACGCTTGTACTTTCTTCCCTTTCTTTTTCTATTACCGAGCCATAAATATTTTTGAAAAGTATATATTTGTAATTTTTATGTATTTGCAAATGACCTACAATGTTTTAGTAATGTTTTGCATTTGATCAAACTAAGTACTTAAACCTGTTAACTTTTGGACCTTTATTGACTTACAATTATTTACAGATTTTACCTGATCACGTCTTCCAGACCAACCCACCTTAACTGTTGTGAAATGGCAAAGCTTAGTGTTGATCATTAAATGTCTGATGGCTTCATGACTTATGTTTTTTATCTTTATTTTGTCTTGGTGGATAATAAGAATAGTGACCATGACTAATAATATCTTTTGCATAATAAGAATCTTTGGAATAAGAAAGGTGTCAATAAACTAATGTATAGTGTCCTTGATGTGCACCACTTTGATAACAATTCATTAAAAAGTTGCATTGATGACAGGTTTTGTAATCTGATTCAGACGTCAAAGTCATATAGTTTTGTACATGCTATCTTTTCATTTGATATATGTGCAACTAACAGAAGTTCACTTTATTATGCATTTGTTTTTAGTTTCTGTTATTTAAGGGCACTGGATAATTAAGAAGCTTTTCTCATGGAATTCACCTAAAAGAAAAGTTTGACAGACCCAACTGAAGTACTGTAAACATTGTATTGAATATCTGGCTTTGTATATATTGTATAGATGTATGACAAGGGGTGACTGTGATCGAGCAATTGTTATATGTTGGAATCACAAATATTTTATTCTTTTGTATTGTTATCATTTATTCTTCTAGTTTTATCAAATTTCATGGGATGTTACTACGGGTGAAATTATTTTGTTAAATAGTAAATGATGTTTATGTTATTTATGCAAAGTTTGTTGTCGTTTATGATAATTATATTCTCTATCGAGCAACATTTTATGTTCTTACTGAGTTGTCTGTCATTACAATTGATCATAGAAATCCTACTTTTTCTCTATTTAAAGTATTTTATTTGTTTGAAGTCAATATTTCAAAGAGATGATGGTTTTATTCCTTCAAGATCCACATTTTTTACTTGTACTAGTAGTGTTTTGAGAAATTACATGTCTTTAGAAAACAAGAATTTTGTTTGTTTGGGTAAAACCAAATAAAATATGTTGAAAAATTACTGAGCAAGGCAATTTTTTTTTCAATTCTACAGTGATTAATTATTTCAGTTTGTCTTTTCTCTCCTGCCTCTCAGAAAGATTCCCCCCCCCCCAGACTGTTTCAAATATATATTGAAGACTACCTCACTGTTGTGATAGACTTAAATTTGGGGGTAAATAGTGTTTCTAATAGTAACTATATTTGGGGGTATATAGTGTTTCTTATATCCTTCATGTTTAATACTGCCTCACTGGCGAGTGATAGACCTATACTATACTATATTTGGGGGTATATAGTGTTTCAATTGTTTCTTGTTACTAGAGATTTGTTCCTAATAGGGGGATATCAGGAACATGTAATGATGTACGGCTCACGTTGCATCAAATCTTAACACCAAGTATTTCAAAATCTTTACTTCCAGACCTACTCGCATTAATAAGATTCATAAATATGTTTACAAATGCACAGCAATGACACTGTGCCTCGACAGTTTCATTTTTGGCTAACTAAAAAGTCTTAATGATTCACTTAAAAAAATCATCTTTTTATTGTTCTTTGTTGAAAGTGACAAGTAATAAATCACTCAGCTGCCATAAATTATCAAAAACAATTGTTAAATGGTCATGTTCATACCACAATAAATATATTTTGTTATAACATTGTCAGCTGATTTGTGACTTTGCCGTTTAGATGAACACTGAATAGCATTTTGAGCTATAAGACATAAAGAATATTAAGATAGTAATTTCAAATCTTTTGTTTGTAAATTTTTTAAGATAGTACTTATTTCAAACCCTTAGTTTGTAATTCTTCTTAGATGTATTTTCAAATCCTTTGTCTATAATTTTTCTTGACTAATGTCAAATCATGTTGTCTTGACGGACTCCTGAGTTGACATGCCATCAATGACACACAAAATATTGTAATTTATTACACTTTATTATTGATACATTACATAGATTGTTTGATATGTTTTATTATATTGTACACATGACAGGTTTTTAAAGCAGTGAAATGAATAAATGATTAGAAAATAAAACAATTCTTTTCTCATGTTTATTTCATTAATTTGTTTTAAGTTATCCTTCTTTGGCATGTAGGGCAGCTTCTGTTTGAACTCTGTTTGGCGCTTCTCTTCAACCATAGATGAGCCACTAGCGTCTTCAAAGGTACTCTTTTTAAAGCCTTACTTCCGTGATATAATTGAAAACCAGTTTTATCATTCGATCAAAGTACACAGTGCAGAAAAATATCAAATGAGAAATTTTATATCTCTAGACTCTTGTTAGAATACCTAGAAAAAAACAATTGTCAAGTGTGAAGTCTAGCAAGAAGTACTTCTGAATGATCCCCCCAGCAAGTCACCTTTTCCTGGGCTACACTGAGGGACATTTTTTCACCTGTCATTAGAAATACGGGAATTTTGTTTTGTTTTTCCTTCTCAATTCCATTTAGTTCTCACTTAAATTATAAAACTCCAGACCCCCCTCCCCTGCTCGCTTTGACAGACCATTGACACACCTTTAACACACTTTAAACGCAATTTGACAAAACTTAAACACAACTTTGACACACCATTGACACCCCTTTAACACACATTTTACACATCTTTTTCACAACATTGACTCACCACATTTTAAACACAACTTTGACACAGATTTAACACCTTTTACAACTTTAAAACACCTTTAACAAACCCTTGACACACCTTTAACACAACTTTGAAACACATAAACATACCTTTACACAATTTTAACATATGTTTATCACACAATTGACACATCTTTAATACACATTTTACACACCTTTGACACACCATTAATTGACACACCTTTAATACAACTTTGACACACCTTTGACACACCATTAATTGACACACATTTAATACAACTTTGACACACCTTTGACACATCATGAACACAAATTTGACAAAACCTTTTAACACATCGCTGACACACCTTATACACATCTTAATCACAACTTAAACACAACTTATTACACATTACTTACAACCTTGACACGTCTTTAACACACATTTACACACTTTTAACACACTTTATACACACCTTTTACACAATCTTTAACACAACTGAAACACAACTTTGACACACCTTTAGCACAACTCATTGACACACCTTTTATACACGGTAAACAGAACTTTGACACACCTTTAACACATCTTAATGACAACTTAAACACACCCCACAACATTAACACAAATTTGACAAAAACATTTAACACACCACTGAAATACCTTACTCACAACTTAAATACACCCTTGGCACACCGTTACACACCATTGACACACCTTTTAAACAATCTTTAACACAGCTAAAACACAACATTGACACAACTTTGACACACCTTTGTCACACCTTTGACACAACCCATGGACACACCTTGTATACACAGTATACACAATTTTGACACAGCTTTAACACAACTTTGTCAAACCATTGACACACCTTTCACAGACCTACGATACACCTTTAACACAACCTTGGCACACCATTGACACATCTTTGTCACAAATTTGACCCACCACATTTTTCACACAATTTTGTACACAGCTTTAACACCTTTTACAACTTTAAAACACCTTTAACAACCCCTTGACACACCTTTAACACAAATTTGACACACCTAAAAACACCTTTACACAACTTTAACATATGTTTAACACACAATGGACATATCTTTAAAACACCTTTTACACAACTTTAACACACCTCTGACACACAATTTATTGACACACCGTTGACACAGCATACACACAAATTTGAAAAAACGTGTTAACACATCGCTTACACACCTTATATTCAGGGCTGCCAGTGACTCGCGGAAACGTGAGTTCTCACGGTTTTTCCGACTTCCGTAAAAAGTTCACGTTTTGGTGATACCAGCTTAAAAAACGTGAAATTCTGAAAATCGCGAACAAAAAATTTGTGAAAAAAGTCTGTTTGTTTTTAATAATTTTACTACTGCGTAATGGGACACAATGTAATTTTGTTAAGTTAGCTTGGAGTTCAATCTCCCCTTTCATTTGTGACCAACTTTATGAAAATCGGTTGATATTTGACCAAGATATTGCCATTTGAGTACACCTACAACTAAAAATCTGTTGATTTACGGAAATCCTCGGGAATACCTTTTCTTAAGATTTGAAGACGACAATCTTTAGTTTTCCATAGATCTATGACCTATCGCATAGAGGTAAAGCTTCACTTTCATTCGTGACCAATTTTATAAAAATCAGTTGATATTTGACCAAGATATTTTAGTACACCTACCACTAAAAATCTACTGACTTATCGGAAATCCTCGGGAATTGAAGACTACGATCTTTCGTTTTCCATTGATTTTTATGACACCATCGCATAGAAGAACATATGCACTTTCATTTGTGACCAACCTTATTAAAATCGGTTGGTATTTGACAAAGATTTGTCCACTTTAGCACACCTACCACTAAGAATCTGTTGATTTTTTCGGAAATTCTCGGGATTTCGTTTTCACAAGTTTTGAAGACTCCAATTTTTCGTTTTCAATATATTTATGACACCATTGCATAGAGCAATATCCCCCTTTCATTTGAGACCAACTTTATCTGAATGAGTTGGTATTTGACCCAGAAGGTTTATATGATATTACATATCGAACATATGAATGAAAACAGGAAATATCACTTTTATCGCTGAATCCAAACAGTCTATTGTTGTCTCTCTATTCATAAGTCCAGGGTCTGCTCACCTTTGATAGTCCACACTTCTTTATATTCTCTTGTTGAAAGAGTTCCATGGTTTGTTAACTTTTAGAACAGGAATGAAACTTGAAATACTGA
>JAUUEB010061523.1:2314-15873 GCA_032362205.1 Clione limacina | reverse complement strand
CAACACAGATCTTCTGTCCACACATCAAGCTGGAGCACCAGGGAAACCCAAGGATGGTCCAGCACGGTTTGAGAACATTTCAAACTTTACGTAAATCATTAGGAGTGGTGTATTGATTTTATTAATGTTATTCTAAAACCAAGATACCATTCTGTGCATGTTCCTGTACACAGTTGCTTATATTCTTCAGTGTTAACAATATTTTGTGTGTGTTTAAAATTAAACAGCCATTTAAAAGTTTGCATTTTTTTCTTAAGGAAAAACGAGGACTTTTGTAGGGGGGTTAGGTTAAGGTAGGGTGAGCTAGCGGTCACAAAAATTATTCGGGCAAATCACCCGGCTCTGACCCCCCGCATCTAAGGTCTCCCGTACGCCTATGGGTCTAACAATGCCTTAAGTTCTAATCTAGTCTGGGGTGCTGTTATTTTTGGTTTAAACGTTATTGTTCTCGATTTGAGGCTGTTATGGTATTTGGCAACAAAGATTGCACCTTGTTTGTTGATATTATATTATACTCCTCCCTTCTTCTTCCGTTTTGTCAGTAGACTCATCGTATGTATTTTTACACTGAAGCTAAGTTAATTATTAATATTAATTTGAATATTGTTAGTATCGGCAATTATGAGGATGTGGGTGTTGGAGATTTTAATGTTTTCCCAAATCGTACTCTTAAATTAATTAACTATCTATTATTACAAGAACCAGAACTCTCCTTATAATAGGTGATTTTAACCTTCCAGGTGTTGACTGGAAACTTGAAACCACAAACCATCTTGATGCTGATAAACACTTTGACTCACAGTTTTTATCCTTCTAAACTTCTTAAAAAGAAACTTCCCTCTATCGACTGGTGGATAAATCCACTCACCAAAGATGTTAATAAAACTCTACCCTTATTGATCTAATAATTACTAATGACCCTAACTTAAAGAAACTCTTTTTGAAAAAGATTGTCAGTAAAGCCAACCAAATTACAGGTATAGCCAGAAGAGTTTTGAATATTTTTATAACGAAAATGTTTTTAAAATTATACAAGAGTGTTATTAGACCTCGCCTAGAGTATGTCATATGGCACCCTATAATGTTCAAACATCAAAAACAAAAGTCACAATCAGTCCAAAGACGGGCGACTAAGATTTTACCACATTTGAAATATAAAGCTATTCAGGGCGACTAAGTGAACTAAAGCTATTAAGTATAAAGTACAGGCAATTGAGGAGATATGTAATTCAAGCCTATAAAATAATTGACAATGTTCAGATTTCTTCACTTAAAGAAATTCTAGTACAATAAATATTAATCTCAAATTGTTTAAAGAGTTTGCTAAAACTCTGCCTTGTGTCAATTTTTTACCTAACAGAATTAACACAGTGTGGAACAACTTAGTCATGTGATTCACATTTTTAGCTTTTCTTGTTTGAATTGATAGAGAATTCCATGTTTTTTTATTCTGTATGTAAGGAAATTTGATCTGGTTTTAGGCTAAAAAATATTTTTCCACTAACATGGCTCAACAAAATAGTGTAGACATTAGTAAGTGGGAGTTGAATTTATTTTACTCGCGATTAATAAGTTAAAAAAATAATAACAATCCAACTGAATGTCAAATAATGTGATGATCAGTTCGTCTCCGATATAACCTGTATCTGTCAACCTAGTGTTGATGGAGACTTTAAAACGCGATACCTTTACGTTTTACATTGAAATAAGATTGTGTTTTTGTGGCGATCTCAGCTACCATGTTCTGTAACGATCATCTTTGTCACACGATTATGTCAAATGTGATTACATTTTTTTTTCATTCGTTTATCTTCTCAAATCCTTTGAACAAAATGATATCCTCTTTATTGGTAGACAGAAGAGATCCATTTGATTCGTTTTAGGTTTCATATTTCACTCTTCTCATGTGTGATTTGAATCAAAAAAGCATTACATACAGTGTGCTTTTTTAAGTATTTAATGCGCTTGCGGAGATTGGATTCTGTCATAATCTCCTCTCAAACAAGCATCGATTTTCAATACGAATGAGAGTGACTAATAATAGCTTCGGACAAAACGCGGACTGCTCCGTACCGTCTTTCTCTATGACATTTTTTTCATTTTCCCTTTCTTTAGTGAGCAGCGCGTGCTCCTATTTCGTCGTCTTGCTGTGTTCACAGCGACACGGTCACTGACCACATGCTGACACACAAAGCTCATTGTGCATCTCCTGCTGTTCTGTGTGTGTGTGTGTGATTATGAGTAAGCATGTGGTTTGAATGGAATGAATTTTAAGTTATTTACATTTTTATTTTACAACTGCCCTTTTCTTTGATTTTCATTACATTACCCCTGTTGTTTTTTTCTTTTACAAAATTTTACAAAAGAATAAAACTAGTTAAGTTCAATGAAGTTTGATTGCTTGATAGGCTGCAATTGAACTTTAATTAACTTGATTTCACTACAATCAATATGTCTATTTAGGCATATATTGAACATGTTAGGGCTATATTTGCTCAATTGAACTTGCCTTTGTGAAAATAGAAGACTATACTTCTTCAACTGTTGCTTCCTGAGCACTGTTTATTTGCGCCACATATGTAAATAATTTACAGTTTGTTATGGTTATTGGTGTTAAGAATGCAATACGTTTACAGCCTACGTACTATTCACACACCTGCGCACAGATGTGACTGAATACGGATCACAAAGACGACCAGCGGTCAGCAATTAACTAATTACTAAAGACAAGTGATTGTCGCCCACTTAAAGTAAGTAGTCATTCAATCCAAATCCAATCAGCCACGCTATGGTTTTAGCTAATGAGACGAAAGTATTAACAATGTGGTAAGTGTTTATCATAAACGTTTCTATATTCGCCTAGCAGCTTATTGAACTCACATGTTTGTTATGAGATTATAAAGCATTATTCATAATAAAAGAAACCAGTGACGTGGGTTTCATCAGTTTGTGGTGTGTATGATTCAAGGTTGTCTGTCATACTCTAGCGTCGTCCCTGTGAGTCAACTAGAATCATTCACCGCCAGGTCTGGCATAGAGATCGCGAGTGTTGTGTTAAGTGGAATTTTGTAAAGTTATCAATTTCGTGAGGAATGACTTAATTGTGAGTTATTATTTGCTTGGAATAGCAAAGGTATACATTGTAACCGGTTTAAGTATATAATTACTTGGCAGTGTGATAAGAACGCATTACGCATATATGTGAGATGTACAGAGATAATTACGTTTTGCAGTTAAAATAAGACCTTATACAGAAATCACAAAATGTATTACAATGATCGGTATTGTAGCATTTAAATTTAAATCGTTTTTTAATTCACATTTTCGTTAAAAGTAAAAAAAATGTGGAATTGGTAAGTACAATGAGTAACGCACTTGTCTCGCAACCTTCTTCTTCTCGTTATATTTGTATCATCTCAACTTGAGTAGTTCACCAACTAAGCATCATTCATACCACATGCTTAAAATACTTCAACCCCTATCAGACTATCAGGATAACATCATTTTGAATTTCAAAATGCACATAAGATGGGTTTTTAAGGAGAAGTTACGGATTTAATTTTAAGCGTAATTGACTGCTCTTCAGAACGCAAGTCCCATGTATATATTCTCTTACACAAATTGTTAATAGATAAAACCATGAAAGAGTGCCCGATTTCGAATCTGGTCTGTTACTAGTCGGGACGTTTATGTGGGCCCACCATTCGTGAATTATGCACTAAACAAACACTCACTCTCTAGAAGAACAATACACACATTATGTAAACTGTGATTTTGACAAGACCGTTGAACAATTAGTTGAGTATACTTTTAATATAGCAAAGATCAAGATTTAATGAAAGCACATTGAAAACCAATGATTGTTGAGCCACAATCAAATAAGGATATTGTCGCTACAAGGGTCAATATATCCTAAATGAAGGGGAATAATACCGTACATTTCTGTGATTCACATTTTAGGTGTTGAGATACTTTAATGTGGATGCTTTTGGTATTTGACTGCTGTATTTCACATCTTTTTGGATAAGTGTTTAATCAAGACAATAAGCTATGGGTACACATCTCCTCCAGAAATTAATGGATTACATCACCTAAATAATAATTCCCAATAAAACACTTTTACTTTATCAAGTTTTAAATTTATTTTTGTACAATTTGTTAATTAGGATCCAGAAAGAGACTAAAAATAATAACTTGTAATAATGCTCTTGTGTTGAATGTCTATTCAGGAAGTTTCTTAGCAACTCACTTATTTTTGCACAAATTGTTTTATCACACAGTCATCAAATTTAAAAATATATTGTATTGTTGTGCTGTGCATCTTGTGACATTTTTATCTTCAAAGAAAAAAAAATTGTTTTTAAGATCTACGTAGCCTACAACACAAAAAGTCAATATGAATTGTTAGAACTGTCAATTAATTCCTAAGTTTATGAATTAAAAATTTTGTGTTGTGTAAAACTAGTAAACTACCAGTTAAACTTTGTTCAGTGATCATTAACTTTTTGGGTGATTACTGATGTTCTCCTTTACATCAATATAAGACAAGAAAATTGATATATGTAGGTCACAATAGCTGATTGATTAATTATGTTTGTTTTAATTGTTTCTCTACAGAGATATGTCGCTGTTCGGATTTGCCTCCTGGTCAAAAGTCCAGGGCAGTAAAGACGACGACTGGGCAGACCGGATCAACCACCTGTGGACTACAGTTTTGTTAGCACTTTTCACCCTTTTGGTGTCCTCAGCTCAATATGTTGGAGATCCCATCCAGTGCTGGTGTCCAGCTCAGTTTACTAGTAGGTTAAGGCACATCTCTTTGACTTTATCCAGCTATATTGTCAATACTTTGTCATGGTCAGACAAAAGATGTCGTGTTAAAAAATACAACTTAAGTATGTTTAGTTAAATTGACTTCCTTAGTAATGCTTGGACAATGTATAGGCTAATTTAAGCTCTGTATAATAATGAATTCATTACAAAAACAACTACAATTGGCTCTCATTAGACCACTATCCCCCCACTTTTTGTTTGGAATTAAATATTTGTGTTAAATAAATGCACCCAAAATCCCCCTTACCAACCCTGCTTCTACCATGAATATACTTATAAAATTGTGTATAAAGATTTCATTGTTTTTTTATGTGGGTATGAAGCAGTGACCTTTTTTACTGGCTTTGGAGTTAACACACCTGTGAAATAAGAGTACTATTGTTTTGAACTATTCTATGTTTTTTAATATTACAGGTGCCTATGTGGCATATACAAAGAACATATGCTGGATTAGCAACACTTATTACATCCCACTGACATCAAGTATTCCAGACAATATCAACAGCAGACAGGACAAAGAGCTGAGCTACTATCAGTGGGTGCCAATAATTTTCCTGTTTCAGGCATTGATGTTCAAGGTAATATTTAAGAATGTTGGCTATTACTATTATAGAAGTTCTGCCAAGAGTAAGATGACAGGGAAAGCTTTAGATCTCTCACAATTAACCTGTTCAATTTCTCAATGCTTTGCTGCCTTTATTTTTATCATAATGAAAGTTTTTTTCTTTGGCAGGTTTTTATCCAAAAGCCCTAACAGGCAGATCCCTTGTATACTTAAGAGAATGTTAAGGTGTTTTTTTGGGGCCTGTGATAATAATTATGAAGTGCTTTGACTTCGAGCTTGTCCTCTCCTCTTATTGATTGAGAGCTATCGCGCTATATATGGAGACAATCTATTAATAATTAATAAAGAAAGATGATAAACAAGGAGAATTCACTAAAATATGTACCACATGATAAACATAGACAGTCAGGTGCACTTTATCAACTGTATATTATGAAGATTTCCCCCCTTATAAAAAGTGTATCCAAAATCTTTACTCACACTGTACCTAAAGAGAATAAAAGAAAATTAAATCAGGACTCAGGACGGCCTTAGATTTGTAAATTTTGTCAGCTTAACTAAACCATCCTGTTTTGAGATCGTTCGAAGCTTGTAGATCTCCCAAGAGGACTAACAAAGAAAATATCCATTTGAACACAAGTTATCTTTCTAGTCATATCTACTAAGTATTTAAATTGGTCATTAGACACTGTGAGTTTGAACCTTAGGCCTAGCCAGTTGAATGCAAAAAAAATCTACAGCAGTTCTCATTCATAACAGGCTCGGTAAAAACATGCACAGCTGAAATCCCTGTGTATAATGTTTGGACATTTGGACAAAGCAATCAGTTTAAAACAGTGATCCTAAAGCCAAGTCAATTTTTAAAAGAGCATGTCAAACCAAAAATGTAAAGGAAAGAGCAGACACATATTATTATTAATGTTTTTAACACTGAAGAAGTTCAATTATTTTAGCTTGTGATACTGCTAAAATAATTGAAAGCACCAGTCAGTATGTGATCAGGGGAGTCCATTCTTAAACATTATAGATACAGTTTTATATATGTTTTGCTCCTATTTCATCAGTCTTTTAGTTTGGTCTTGCAATAAATTCATACTATGTTTGAGAAATCTGGCTGAGGCACGGTTTCTTTTCAAAAGTGGAACGTTGTATATAATGTTGGAGACAGCATGATCTTTTATTATTTTTTCCTTGATCCCTAATATATCACTATTATGCCCAGTAAAGTACATTTTCATCCATATTTGAGTCTGTAAGTTTGAATAGTTTGTTTTGACTTTATTTCAGATACCTAACCTAACATGGCGTCTGCTGAACAACACAAGTGGCCTCAATATGGATCGACTGGTGTCTCTAGCAGAAAGCACTCAGGTTGGGAGACCAGAAGATAGAGAGAAAACAATTTATCAGGTAGCACGCTATATTGACCGATGGCTCAAAGCACACAGGCAGTATCACTTCAATTTGCTTGTTCGTCTACGCCAGCGCTTCTCGAACGTCTTCTGTTTCTGGCTCGCTAAACGAGAAGGTCGTTTTCTGACTGGGTTTTACCTTTTCATAAAACTTCTTTATGTTGTCAATGTGATCAGTCAGTTTTTCATTCTGAATGCATTTCTGGCAATGGACTTCAATATTTATGGCTTTGAAGTGATGAAAATGCTGGCAGAGGATGGTGAACTTCGTGACACACCAAGATTCCCTCGTGTCACTCTGTGTGATTTTGAAATCCGGCAGCTCTCAAATCTCCAGCGGTACACTGTTCAATGTGTGCTGCCCATCAACTTGTTCAATGAAAAGATCTTCATATTCCTGTGGTTTTGGCTGCTAGTTGTTGCAATTGTGTCATGTGGAAGTTACGTGTCATGGCTGTACCACATTCTGGTCACATCCTGCAATTATCGCTATGTCAAGAAGTACCTTGTTATCAACGATCAGATCAACAACCAAATGGATGCCAAGTTGGCCAAAAAATTTGCCAAGGAATACCTTCGAGATGATGGCATCTTTGTACTGCGGGTGGTCGGCAAGAATTCCTCTGAGCTTATCCTGACAGACTTAGTGAACGATCTTTGGCGCTTATACAAAGAAAATCCAATTGAGAGTAGGAAGAAGAAGCCAGTGTTGTTGAAAAGTTCAATGAACGGAAATGTGAAGCCAACAACAGAGATGGACGATGAAGAGTTAAAGAAATTCAGTCTTGTTTGATCTGTTGATTGTTTACTTGAGTGGATCTTGAACATTGCTCACAAGAAAGAAATAATTTGAATGACAATCAAGCTTTAATTCCTATATGATATTTTTATGACAAAAACAGGCATCTGTTGTAAAAATTCTTTATCAGATTAATTCCATGTTTCATTTTGTATTTGAGTTAATTAGAGCAAGCTTCTGCATATTTCAGCTAAAGTTTTGAATGTTAGTATTATTTTGAAATTGAAAGTCGCTTTCCCACCATTCCAAAAAATCATAAATGGCAATAATTCATTCATTGTAAGTGACTTTTATGGTGTTTCAACTTAAAATTCTAACCTTCTCTTTATATCTCAAATAGTCATCATTATATAGGGAGAAATTGCAGATTTCTTTTTAGTAGGTTTGAATGATCACTTTATTTTTTTGTTAAAACTAAAGTTTATACACTTCTACTATGAATAGATTTGCCATTTTTCCTTGGACTATAAAAGACTATAATAAATCTAAAAACATCACAAATATTTTTGGTCTTCAAATTTAGAAATATAGCATTGTTATATCTAGCATGTTGTTATTTTCAATGGCATTGAAATGTTGTTAATGGTTTTCCTTTAGATTCCTTAAAATTCCAATGCAGGGTTTTAATTAAATTAAATTTCTATACAGTATTAAAGGATAACTGAAGGTGAATTTTACATGATGTTACTTGTAGTAGATGAACTCATTCTATTTATAATTTATAGAAAGTGAGTTCAACACACTACAAGTTTGGTGTAGAGGTAATAAGCAGAATTCTGTTGTAACAACTATTTAGATGTTTGTTAATTTTCCTTTAACTCATTATTCTTGAAGAATACAACAAGATATTAACTTCCTTTTATATGTATACAATATGATATAATTTTGTTTAAAGGAGAAGGAATCCTACACTCAGTTTTGATACTCATTTACAACATCAGTACCAATATATACCTACAGTATTACCATTTATTATATGCATGAAATGATAAAGTTTATATTATATGTAATTACAATAAAATACTATTCAAAAATATTGCTGACCTTGAAAGAATGTGATCTTTAATCCTGAACATGTTTTTATTCTAAACTTTAAAAAATCTGATTCATTATGTCTCCTGAAGTCATTTTTTAATTGTATTTTGTAAAACTCTTCCATGAAGAAATCAGTGTTTTTATAGACAATACTCATGTCATAATTTACATGTTTCTTTTAAATTCAGGGTATTAGTTATTCCACTCTTTTGCTACAGTTTTACTACGAAAACCTTTTTCAAGATAAAGTGCAAAAAACTTGATAATAAAATTCAGTAAAGAAATAACATATTATGAAAACTGTTATAGATTCATATATTTTTAGGATGGAAATTTCTGCTGTGACAACTGATTATTACGTTTTTATAAATTTTTGCGGGTCTGATTTTAAACAGATTTAGTTATAAATGCAAAATTAATTAAATTTAAAAAGTGATGAAAGAAATCAGAAAATATTGATTTGTTGACATGTTCTTCTTCTTCTTAAAACTTACAAATAAACTCATATTTTGACCTAAGCTGACAAGGAATTTTAAGACAATACAGTAAGTTATTGTAAACTTTGATGTTTTTTTAAAACGTATCTATTTCTTGTTTAATATCATATTTTCAGTAAAAATTTCCTTACTGTTTCCTTTCCAAAGGCCCTCATATGGCAGCTCATATATTAACCAAATGAGCCATTTTCTTTATTTCATACTTAATTATTGTCTTGTGTGAACTATTCAATAATATATTATGTTGGGGACTGCTGACTATTGGCTTTTTCTTGTATTTAAGGTAGTTTGCTCTCAAGTATAAAGTATAACTTTTGTAACAACTGTAATATATTTTTTTTTTTTTTGGTAATATATATAATCATAAGCCTTGAAAAGGTCTGTCATCTCACAGGTCATATGTTCTGACAAATAATGCCTTAAAATCAACTTTTTTTTTTGAAAACGGACATTTCAAAATTGGTCCCTATTCCATAACTCATTTTGGGGGATAGATGTAAAATGAAACATTAAAAAAAAAGATTTCAAAATAGTGTTCTTTAATCGAAAGATTAATTCATAAGTATTTCAAAACTACCCTTTTTTTAAGGGGATATTTAATTAATGTAATGCTACAAAAGAAAAAATGGTGACTAAGCATTTTAAAAATTAGGTTCTATTCAATTTTCTATAAACTTTTAGTTCCATTTTTGGGGTGATGAGGGATGTGAGTATAACATTGTTTTCAAGGCCTTCTTTATGTTCTCTTCATCAAGTTCTTTGTTGAGTATAAATATTGCTGGTTTGTATTAAGTATCTGTGAATATCTTTACTTGGTGAAATTCTAGTCATTATTCCTTTATTCTTTGAACATGTCTTAATGCATTTAATCAAGATTGCAACAACTTGTCATTACTGTAACATTATTTTTAGTTACAAGAATTGATATTTTGCAGTTTGATTTTTTATTGAGGTAGTACATTTTGATGCTAGGGAAATTTAAAAGACAAAAAGTAAAGGATGATTTATACATCATCTGGCAGACATTTAACATAATGTTCTTCATTGTATGTTATATATTTATGTTATAAAGGTTTTATCTGTATCTGTCAAGAGTTAGCAGACTATAGATTTTAATTTAATGATATAACATTAGGGATGAACTACAAAAATTCACAGAAATGTCCAGCGTCAATTAATATTTTAGCGAATATGTCTTAAATTGCAAAATTTTCAATGTGTCAAACCTTGCAAAAATACATGTTAACCTTCTGGTTCTTGTACCGTTCATTTCTTTTAAAAGTTATTCTTACTCTCCTAAGCTTTAGGCCTCATTCTATGGTTTTATATAATAAATCATTTTGCTTTTCAGAAAAAAATGTCCATGCTTAAAACATGATGTTCCTTATGCGAAACAGGTACCAGCCACTTTTTTAAACCAATGTTCTGAAGGAATGACAGTGTTGCTCTTTTTGTTGTTCATTAGCATTTTGCTATATTTAGAAGTGAGTAATTTTGTAATCCTTACATATGTATCAGTCTTTAAATATCAATATTTTGGTATGTATAAAAAATGTTTTTTTGTTTATATGTCAATTTCTTTGCTTTTCTAATGATTTTTGATAAGTTTATTTTGTTATTCAGAATTCTTGTCTTGAAGCTCAAGGAATGAGCCAATATCTACAAAGTTTAAATTTCCCTTTATTTCTCTTTGCTTTATCTGTGTTTCCTTAGTTAACCGTTTTGTTATATTTATCACATCTGATAACCTTTGAATGAATGAATTAGTCAAGATTGAAAGGATACTTCAAATTGACCACATTGACAACTTTATAATAATATAGGATTTTAACATCACCCTGTTCACAATATATTTACATGCTAACCTGAAGTTCACTGAGATTACTTATTTGATTTTACAAATTTATTGTAAGAGGCAGCAACTCTTTATTCTTAAAATTATGATGAAATTGGAACATTTTTAGCATGTTATTTCTAAAAGACAAGTGCCTCTTTACTGCTTGACACAAGTTCATAACTATGCATTTAAATACTCTTTTGTCATAAATTAACTCAGCTCACACTTATATATAATTTGCCAACCTTGAAAGAAAAACCATTGCTCAATATCATTCTTATACAACATTTAATCGTGAAAATAATCCTGAACAAATGTTATTTTGATGCTCATTCATAGTAAGAAATTGTGTGAATGAGTAAACAAAAACATCAAATATATCAATGAGATTTGTCTTATTCAAAGTGTATTTGATGTTTTCCTTGCAGAGATCTATCTTCTGTACTTGAGTATTTCTTCACATGGAGTAAATTTTGTGAAAATTTAAAAAATAATTACAAAGATTGTGTGCCAGATAAATTGGAATTTATTTTGAAATACTAGTCTGATATGCCAGACTTCAAAATCCTCCCTGTGAATAAATACTCAGTAGCTGTTATCCTGAATGTCCCTATTTCCAATGTTGTTGTTTTCCATGGTGCTGTCTCAGGGTCCACACCAGATGCATTTATTATTGATCTTTTGTAATATTTTTCATTCCAGTGCCTTGACATGGATTTTATATTTTTAGTCATATGTATTTTTTATATCTTAAATGAAAACTATTAATGCACAATGCCTTACTGAGATAATTCTCAGGATATATAAGTTTTATTTTATAAACAGACCAAAAATGGCAAATATGAATTTCACAATAAAGAGGCCTTGACACTGAATTAAATTTTACTGTTCTTGATCTTTTTATATATGTGCACCGACGTGTGCCATGAACATTTTGATAATACTGTTATTAATAAAAACTTGATGGTAAACAAACAGTCAAGCTTGTCTATTAGATCACAGATTATCATGGAAAAATTAGTCTTTATAGACAAGTGGTCATTTTAGAGAAGAGAGTAAAAAACTAATATGGTAAATCAAGACGGTACAGGTTGTCTTTAAAGCAAGTATGATTGTAGTTATTTCCATAGCTCTGAATTATGCCCCTATAAGTGGGGATTATTTAGAAGTAACTTCATTTGGCAAAAGTATTTGTAAAATGTAAAGTTTCTTATATGTTATTCACTTTCTTTCTTTTTTCTGGACTACAACTAAATGAATGCTTTTTTGAGTTATTTGTTTTATTCAAATAATGATGTTGCCAAGATAATAAAAAAAATATGAATAGTATGCGCATTTTTATTTCACATAAAAAATCTGTCTTTTACGTTTTTATATCTTTGAATATTCAGGTTTTAATTTTTTACAGATCAATACTTGCAGACATGGGTACAAAGCCGGTTTCAAATTTCGTCCTGTTTTCAAAGACTAGCTTCAGCTTTGTCCTTTTTTGGAAGAGAGGCTTCAGCTTTGGCTTCGTGATATTTCCAAATATCCTGGAATGTTTTTTCATTAAAAAAAAGGTTTTTTTTTACTCCAAATCCATTCAAAAGTGATAATAGGCTAACTAGACACTGTTTACAAGGTACATAACACTTTGTTTTACTGAAATATGATAATTTGACCTTGTCATAGAGTTTTCTAAAAACCAGGGCTTCAGCTTTGTGTTATTTTTTAGAGCCGGCTTCGTGATGTTTTGAGATGCCAGCTTTGGCTGCGGCTTCGTACCCATGTCAGATTACTTGCGTTTTTTAAATGATATTTTTTTTAACATGAAGTGTTCATAACTCTAAGCATTAGATTTAAAGCTTAAGACGAGAGCTAAATTTTTCTTCTTTTTTATAAAGAAATAGCACAGAAAATATTTCTTAGTTTATCTTGAGCCCATATTAAAATCTGTTCCTTGTGTTTTTATTTCTTTGATATGAGTTTTTACCTAAAGATTACCAGTACAGAGTTTTTCTTTTTTGTATAGATATAACATGATTTTTTTAATCTTTTAATAACTTTCAAACCTTTTAATCACTTCATTTCTCAAATTTGACTTGTATTGTTTGTACTTTAGCATACTTGATATATGCATGTACGCTTTTGATTCTTTAGTTTTTAAGATTTTATTTTGCCTGATGCACAATCTATGCAAATCATGTTAGCCAATTATGTAGCCATAGTGTCAAAGATCTCTGAAAGACAATTAATTATTGACAACCAGTAACAGAATAATATATTTATTTGTTATAACTTTTTAAATGTGAAATGATATATATAATGAAATGTGAATCATATTCTTTATAAAACATTGGCTCAGAATTGTGTATGTTCTTTTTGTTGTTTTTCTATTATTCTTGAAATTTTGTATTGTTTAAAAGATTGAATAAAATTTGAAATTTCATGCTTGAGTCTATCAATAGGTGAGGAAAAGCCATTTCATTATGCATTATAATCAGGTGTGTAACTAGAATTTTAAAAAGGAGGACAACCTTTGCTTGTCAAATCAATGGCCCCAAAGCTTCCACAATTTTTGAAGATTAGTCATAAATGG